>JAJMFU010000009.1:0-298112 GCA_030574915.1 Komagataea wickerhamii
CTAGATGGCCTAATATGATAAAGTTTATGGGAGCATGAGAAAGTTTAATTTATGGTTTTTTCTAAAAAGAATATATGATTCATTTCAGTTTGTCCTGTGTATTCTATGGTTTCCAATGTGAGGCTAAGACACTGCTGCTATGCCATGTTGTTGTTGGATTGTTTTGTTTTACCTTGTGTTTTGGCTCTGAGTCTCTCTTGACACATCTGAGACCATATACAGAACTCCACATCATCATGCTAGTAATCGTTCATTATCCTGCGTTTGGGTCTATCTTTGCATTCAGGTTCCAACCATCTGAGAACTCTTTCTTTTTCCTCATATAATACAAACAATAGTCTTGATTTTTTCATTCTAAGAATCGCTATAGTCATTATCTTCCTCTTCCTCGTCATCTTCCACGAACTTATCAACCTTTCGTCTCTCGGGCGTTGCGCCATACGCGTCGTCGTCGTCATGGTCTTCGCCGTTCTCATCTCCGCCATTATTCACCTCTTCTGCAGCGTCATACCAATCTGTGTAAACATCCACCGGTTTGCTGAGTGCGTTTATCGTTGTCTGGAAACTCTGGCCACACACTTTACAGTATAGAGTTCCAAGATTGTTCTTCTTGTCAAGGGTACACACAATGGACTTCTCATGATTGCAAAACAGGCAGTTGAACGTCGTGTCCAACTTCTGCACTGTCTTTTTCACTGGTTTGGCTGATGACTTCTTTCTACCCTAAGCGAACCGATGTTAGTAGCTGTATAATGGACTATTGTGAACGAGCACTTACCATCTTGTATGTCTCCTGGAGAATACTCGATGTGTATGTCAAGTAGTTAGGTAGTTGGGAAAACAATTAATGATCAACTGGATGTATATATTACCCGGATTAGAACATACACGTGATTATCACGTGAATATAATATGATGGGAAATCCGAGGGCTGACCGGTTTTGATATGATACGGGCACTACTCATCGTTAGCTGAAAATTTATTTCTGTAAGAAGAGGAGAGATGAGCCTAAAACTGTTAGAACTAAACATCCAAAGACATGGCTAAGAAGGCAACAGCTAAGGCTTCAAAAGTGACAAAGTCAAAACCAAACCAACAATCCAAGAAGCCTAAGGGTAAAGTCGTGAAGGCTGCTGAACTCGAGGATCTCAACTCTTCTGCTTTGGAAGCTAGTAAAGGATCAAAGGCAGTTAAGGCTCCAGTCAAGGAACAGAAGCTTGTTGACGAAAAGAAACTAGTCAAGGCTCTTTCTGAGCTGAAGAAATTCATTTCAAAGTCCGAGGAAGATGATGGTGAAACGCTCAAACTATTTGATGATGAGGACAAGAACAGAGTTGAGCTTATCTTCAACAAAACTAAGTTGTTCACACCTAAGAACAACTCCAAGCAAAAGATGATTCCTATCGCAGACAAACCTCAGCTAGAGACTAAACCAACTATTGCTTTATTTGTCAGAGATGGTGCCATCGACAAGGAACTTTTGGAGAAGATTGAGGAATCAGAACTGCAAGACCTCATTGGCGAGATCATTCCAGCTAATGACCTAAAGACCATTTACAAGCAATACGAGAAGAGAAGAGAGCTTTCGAAGAAGTATGACGTTTTCCTATCCGATGAAGGTCTAGTGACCCTTCTACCAAAGCTTCTGGGTAAAGTCTTCTACGGCTCCGCATCGAAGACTCCAATCTCTATCAGAGTTGGTCAACCTTTCTCAATTGAATCAGCTAAGAACCAAATCAACAAAGTGCTCAATTCCGTCATCTACCAACTTCCAAGAAGTAACACTTTGGCTATTAACTTGGGTGACATAAATAATGTTAATGAATCTGTTGTGAGCCAAGTTATTGCACACTTCGCTGAGGAAGACCTTAGATCGGTCTTCATCAAGACAAACAGCTCACCAGCTCTTCCACTATATGAGTCTGCTGCTGCATTCAGTGAGGCAGACATCGACCAAGAAGAGGAGAAGAAGGACACTGCTGAGAAGTTCCAAGTTGAAGGTGTTGATGAGGAGATTTCTATCAATGCTTATGAGAAGGGTTTGATCGAGTTGGCCAAGGCAGAGGATATCCCAACCTTGTTTGAGGACAAGATCAAGGACACCGTCAAGAAGGCTAAGATCGCTGAGAAGAAGGCCATCAAGGAATCGAAAGAAGCTGAAGCCACCAAGAAGACCCGTGCTGTTGCAAAGAAAGCCGACAAGGTGGCCAAGCCAAAGAGCAAGAAGTCTGTGAAGGCCTAAACCTAAGGTTGAGGCATCCTGTGCAACTGCATTGTATAATACAATATCATATTTGATATAGAGTGAATCTCTAGTTCTAGTGACAGTTCTGTCAAAGAAACTGTGTTTAGTAATGCGCTACTGGTGAGTGATTATCCATTTCGTTCGTAGCTTCTGATCTGCGGTCATTATTTGGTTGTCCAATTATATAACAATGCTTGCAGCTTTGAGTTATATCAAGATTAACCATATTTACATACTTTGAAAGAGGGGTCATCGCCTTATCTTTGAGGGCGGGCAATATCTGGTCAACTGTAATGAGGTACTTAATGGTCCTCTCTGATGATCATAGTGGTGATGGGAAATAGCATAGCCTAGTATTGGACTAATCATCTCATCAATTCCAGGAAAATGTTCACTTCTAGTTCATGAATTCTGAAGATAGTACGATATGGGCGCGTTTGTTAAAGTTCGCATCATAATTATATACGCACAAGCCTTCCGCAGAGCCGTTCCTGACGTGCCCATTGTGCTATTATTATGCAGTACCTGTTCGAAGTTTTTTCCGGCTGGGATACAGCTATGGAGAACCATTTAGTTGATCAGCAACATTGTGCATGTACACGATATAAATTCTATAGCTATTTCAGCAGTCAAAGGCTCAAATCTTTCACGAATCATACCGAATCGTTTGAAGTCCGATTCTTTGATTTGAAACGACGAGTGTGTGAAATCTCTAATGTCTACAGTTCCCCAATGTTTGTCTTAAGCACTCAGGTATCAATCACTCAATCTTGTCAATAAGTTCCATTGGAATTTCAGTGCTTCTCTGTGCACGGTGTACCGATACGATCTGAATTATGACTGCTTTTGTACAGAGAGTTCCTTGACCACACATGCCTTCGATAGACCCTAGTACAGTTGCAGAAAGAAGCGTCTGAACCAGCTCGATTCATGTGTAGAAGAGTGTTCAGCCACACTGTCTTTAATCAAAGTGGATGTTTATTACGCTAGATCAGGCTTCCAATTTGTTAGAGCCTGTAGGGTGCATAGTCCTGGATGGAAATATATCTCAAAGAAGCTTGAAAGGGCTGTGCCTAATATTTCATAGCTTTGTGCTTTGTGTAGTCCAATCTTCAATAAATCGAAATCTGACAGCATTTCCAGGGCTTGCAGGAGGCTGGAGCCAGGAGACCAGGCAAACGTTTCCTGGTAGTCTGTACACTATACAACTCGCGAGCGTAACTACCTGAGATTCAACAAATGGATCTGTCACATCAGGAATTTGTTGGATTCTATTTATGTTTGAGCATTCTCGAAGTGTCGGTTATTCAATACTCTTCTTTTAGATCAATTCCTCTTCATTGTGTAAATAAATGGACGGCCGTAACACAGCAGGGCTGAAGCGTTACCTTGAGCTCGCTATAACATTGAGCTGATCGAGCTACGTGCCATGAACGTATCTATCAGCATCGAACATTGATTGACAAAAATTTAAATATAGACTACAAGTTTTAGTGCCGATATCCCCCGTTCAGTGTAAGGCAGATCATGAACTGCATATTGAGACGCCAAAGTATGTTCTATTAAACTTTAAGTGAAATCAAAACAAGTTGCCAGCAATTCACGGAGTTCCCCCCACCGTAAAGTCTCGGGTTGTGGTCCCGGGATATGTTAGACCACTATTTAAAGCTCAAGTATGTTGGGCCCAGAGCCCTTCTTTCTTCATGATCTGACAACGAAAGTTCATTGTGTAGAACATCACTGCACACACAAAGGACAAGTCATAAGCCTTATACGTGGTGAACAACTGCGAAAAGACCCTCGTAGTTCACTGGCCAACATATGGACACGGGTGCTGTCATCTAATGTCTATACTCATAGTTTTAGGGACAATATCTACTTACTACTGATGTCAGCGGAGCACAGCTTCTTAAATTTTGCAAATACCCAAACAAGATGAAACTCCGGCCATAATTTCGACATCGACGTACGTCGTGGCCTATTCTGTTGGCAGCTATGTAGTCGCTAGTCCCATTGAGAAGAATCGCTGTCCTGTCATTCACCGTGTCAAGAAGTTATACATGTGCTGGGGTCTCGGAAGACCCAAACAGCTATAATACAGCTCGTTGAACTCGTTTCACAAGCATGGGCTTAAACCTACTGCGTAAAGCCCAGCTGGCGATGGAGGAAGTAATCGCATATATCCATAAGAGGAAAAAATTCCAATGTGGTTACAAACAAATCAGTTGATTGGTGCTTCGACATGCATTTCAATTGTTAAAGCTATGCAGCGGAATTGTGCCTAACATGATGAGTCTTGAGAGATGAACACATTTTGTTTACAAATATCAGTCGGGGGCATATAAGCCGCTGCGAAGTTCGGATCCAACTGAAATGTAATTGGAGACAATCGATCTTAACCCCAAGTCTTGGCTTGGAAGCTCGAGGTAGCAGGAGCTGGGTCTCGTTCTATCCTTTTGACCTGCAATATTAATAACAATGATTGTATACCAAAGTCGACGTCGGAACAAAAAGCACGAGCGTCGAGAAGTATACATAGGGTCCAAAGAAACTCTCGGAATTCCCCAAACATTAAGGCCCGACGTGGCTTCGAGACATATGGGGTTCCAGTTTCGGTTTCATTGCCCAGTATGTAGTATGTAGTCCAGGAAGTGATTCAGCACGGCCCAAAACGTCCAAATGGATCTGCTTCTTAACCCTAAACGGTCGCTGATCTTAAGCCAATCCCCGTTTTACTCATGAGCAACGGGCAGGATTTGACTTATTAAGGATCTGAAGTGAAATAATACCGTTGATTGTCTATGCTATGCTAGCGTGAGACTTCTTCCCAACCTAAGACTCGACGCCAGTCGTGATGGAGGTGATGTCAGCGGCTTTTATATCGTAGACTTAGAGTTCGGGTACTGTAAGGGGAGGGAGAAACTGCTGACCTCAACTACGAAGTGGTTAGATACATTACTAGTACTGGTTTCTTCACTGTGCCCGACTCCTGAACGGTGGTTATTCCGAGCCACCTTTGGAAGGTTTACGTGGTACATAGAAGTGGCTTTGAAAGAGATCGGATCTATAGTTCAAAATTAGCACTAGAGTTTGTTTTTGTGCATATCTGCGCGCTTTACTGCATTAGCACTGCCTAATTATGCGTCATATGAATCAGTTGTTGCGGCTGCTTCCGTCTAGAACCCGCGTCTTATTGCATATTGGCCGTTTTAATGGGGCCATTCAGCGCAAAAATGGGCAAATCTCTGTCTACCAACCTGCCCAACGGGACGCGCCCAGCGCCAGATCGCCATACTGGTGAGACGTTAGCCGCCGGTGGCAGTCATTCAAGCAACTGTACGATAGGAGCATATGCAGAGAAAAATGTGTATCTGTTTTGATTGTTCTTTTTTCGTTGGGAATCGCACAATAAAAGTGATCTCAAGTTTCCAGATCTTCTTCTTATATAAACCGTTCAGCTCCACTGCCCTCCTGTCACCGCACTTGCGCTGCTTGGTCCCTCATTGTTATTCTGTACAAAGGGAGAGTCCACCTGTACGCGCACTCACCATCTCCAAGGTACTTGCTTCCGTCACACTTACTACTTGATTCTATTTTCAAGTCCCCCATTAATCGAGCTCCAATAGCCCACATTACCAGGCATCTAACCCCCAGCACCGGTTTAGATTCCCCTGACATACACACTGTGGGAAGCTCTTTGACTACGTTTAGTCAAGACCCGCCCTTGACCCTTTTTCCTACTCAAGTCTGGCAAAATATCGTCCATCTACCACCTTCCTCAGCCAGTTGGACACTCCGGCCCTTTATACCATCAACCTGCAGCCCCTTATTCACCAATATCACCTAGCATGTACACCGATCAGAAGTTGAAGCAGTATAATGAGCGTGAAGAGAGATTCAGACTGGCTGTTGCTGAAGCCACGGCTAACAAGTCAGCATCCATCAACTCCATAGCCAACAAGTTCAGAGTCAGCAGAACTACCCTCTCTAGAAGAATACACGGCTTCAAGAACACACGCAACAGTCACGAAAAGCAGCAGAAGTTCACGAACGAAGAGGAGTCCTTGATCGTCACAAAGATCCAGGAGATGCTTCAAACCTCTGACCAGATCCCACCCAAGAAGGACGTCCTAGGTATTTGTGAGGCCGTTTTGAAAGAGAAGTACAAAGATAGAGCACCAGATGAAGGTGAGAACTTCTTCAAAGTTGGGAAGAACTGGATCGACAGATTCCTGGAGAGACACAATGACAGGCTGATGATCAATCCGACCACCACTCTCTCTGAGTACTACAGATCGGAATTTCTTCAAAGAAAGAAGTTAAGATCTGACAGAGGTTACAAGACATCCAACTCATCAACGCCTAGTAATGACCCGCACTCTTCATTCCACCAGGATCAGCCAGAGGGCCAGTCTCAACAACCGCAATCACAGTTTGGCTCATACCTGCCCAACCCGCAGCAACAGGGCCTTGACTCACAACCGACAAGAATTCCTTTCCAGTCGCAGGATTCCAGTGGCTTCGTATATCAAACAACAGTCGACCAAGCTCCAATCGCATCATACGTCCCAGGTGGGTACCTCGCCCATAACCCATCCACGAGCTCCTACAACCAGGACTGGCAGTTCAACAATCTTCAAAGATCGTCGATCTACCCGACGTCAACACCCCAACAACCCCAGCAGCAGTCAAACGGACTTGCATATTCACAGCAAATCCCACCGTTACTAAAAACAGAGACGAAACAGCAGCAGCTTCCTACAGGTGGTGCTATTAATAACAACAATAACAATAACAACTATGTTTACGGGGCCCAATCCCAGCCTCCACAACAACTCACCCCACAAACATCACAACCCAACTTTGGCGGATACTCTTTTAACCAACAGCCCCAGCATCATCCCCATCATCCACAGCATCACCACCCACATCCCTCCGTTGGGTCGGTCCCTCAACAGCCGCCGCAGCCCCAGGACCACTCTCCCCAGGTAGTCGACACCCTGCAGTATTACCAAGGAAGTAGATTCCAGTACAATGGTGTGAAGCAAAGAATCCTGAAGGAGTTGGAGAAGGACCACATCGACGTGAGCAGTGTTACAAAACTTGTGAATCTCGCCTTTGGACAGATCGAGAGAGATCTGAGTGGTGGTTCGAACAACCAACCTGGTGGCACTGGTGGAACTGGTGGCTACATGGCCGGTTATTAGCTCGGTGCATTGTCCTTGTTATGTCTTATGATTTCATGGTTTTAGATTTCCCCGTTCTGTTTATACTGATAATAGTTTGAGCCTGTATGTTATACTTTTAATGCGTGTTAGAGAGAAAGAGATGATTATTGGGTCGTAGAGTTTGTCTAGTGGTACATTAGTTTGCCTAAAGAGTTCGTGATATTCATTATTGGGTGTGGTCGTCTTCGAAGTCGCCTTCTCCATCTGAGAGATCATCAAATATAGACTTGGATGGCATGCTAGTTCTGAAACCTCTCAGAGTTTCGCCAATCAAGTGATCATTGTGACCCTGTACTGGATGTAGTATAATCTTTGGTGCTAGGTCTGAGCCTTTTTTGTCATTGAGAACAATTTCCTTTTCTGTGATTTCGGTTTCATTAGCTTCCTCATCACCTTTAGGCGATATACGGTCGATATTGATGCTCTTCGCCAGGGACTCTTTGATCTCTTCGTGTGTGTAAATCTGGAGCGTGTTAGGCTCCTCTTCAACTCTGTGGAAGTCGAATCCCGGGGGTGGTGATGCTGGAGGAGAAATCAAGAAGAGCCTTCCATGATCTGGAAGCTTCAGATAGTTGTCCTTGATGTCATTGTTGAAGTCAGTGATTGAGAAACTGGCTTTGAGACCGTCTTTGTGATTCTGAAATTCTGTGAATAGTTTGGATGCTGCTTCTGTGGTAGTGAATATCAACACGATTCGCCTGAGTGACTTGAGGACGATGAACTGGAGCACCTCCGTGTTCGGTAGGTGGCTGATGACCTCTTCTTGTAAACCTCTAATAAACTCTGCGTCTCCCAACTTTACAGAATCAATTCCAGTGAGAATCAATGTATTTGTCTGTCTCATCCTGATGATACTCAGTGTACAAAGGTCTGGACCACCCAACAACACAGTACCTACTACCCCGGGCTATCTACTCGGTCGGTGATGTGCTGCTGTTGACGTTGTAAGTTCCGGGGCTGTCAACCGGAATTCGTCCAGCAAACCCGGCCTCTGGTGATGACACTGTTAGTCCCAAAAGGGCAATTTTCGCGCCTCTTTTTGATGTTACCATGTGAGCGCCAAAGAGCGTGATGCCCTTGTATAAAAGGAGCTGGCAGGAACCGATCAACAATTTTTCACCTTCTGACAACATCAACACCAAATACCACACACACACACACAATGCCAAAGCTGATCCTAGTTAGACACGGTCAATCCGACTGGAACGAGAAGAACCTTTTCACCGGTTGGGTCGATGTTTCCCTATCCGAGAAGGGTGTTGAGGAAGCAAAGAGAGCCGGTGAGCTCTTGAAAGAGTCCGGTTTGAAGCCAGACATTCTGTTCACCTCCAAGTTGTCCAGAGCTATCCAAACCGCCAACTTGGCTTTGGACAAGGCCGGCTTCTCATACATTGACGTTGAGAGATCCTGGAGATTGAACGAGCGTCACTACGGTGCTCTCCAAGGTAAGGACAAGGCTGAGACCTTGGCCCAATACGGTCCAGAACAATTCAAGACCTGGAGAAGATCCTTCGACATCCCACCACCACCAATTGAGGCTGACTCCAAGTTCTCCCAGGCTGGTGACGAGAGATACAAGTTGATTGACCCAAATGTCCTTCCACAAACCGAGTCCTTGAAGTTGGTCATCGACAGACTGCTTCCATACTGGCAAGACACCATCGCTAAGCAATTGCTTGAGGGTAAGACCGTCATCATTGCTGCTCATGGTAACTCCTTGAGAGCTCTTGTCAAGCACTTGGACAACATCTCCGACGCTGACATTGCTGACTTGAACATCCCAACTGGTATCCCATTGGTCTACGAGTTGGACGAGCAATTGAAGCCAACCAAGCCATCCTACTACTTGGACCCAGAGGCTGCTGCTGCCGGTGCTGCTGCCGTTGCCAACCAAGGTAAGAAATAGATAATCAGTTAGTACAAGTGATTTTTTGATGATTCCTTCTGTAGACGTACCCCATAGTACTCCATACGGATGATTTTAAGGATTATTTTAAACCGAGGGTCATATGCGCATATATATGTGTGTCCCTGATAGCATCAGGTAGTAGTGTAATTGTACACTCTTGCAACTGACGGGATTTTCAATCTTATGTCGACATCTCATGTAATTCATGAACTAGCTCATGAAACGGGAAATTAATTATTCGAATCTCACAATATTTATGCTAGTCATCTAATTTCCAGAAACTCTATCATGGTCCGTCTCGCCATCTATAAATCTATGGTGTCCTATCTTGTGCCATGTCTTCCAGAATTAAGCCATAATCCTACGAAAACCACTTTACCGTCGGTATCCGTCGGATTTGGTTTTGCAAAATTGACGATGTCTCTTCTTAAAATTAAAAAGAATAATCTTTAAGAAGTCAAATAATAGAGTGTCAAATATTAATAAACCCTCTTTTAAAGGTTGTAATACCAACTATTGGAAGCTGAGACGTCTATTGTATGGCTTTTAGCAAGATTTTGGTCAAAAGAAGCGAGGGAATTGATTCCAAACTTCAGATCTGTTGAGATGTGATAGACCAACTCTAGAACAATTGGATCTAACTATAAAGTGATTTGAACAATATAGTACCAAGCTAGTGAGACTCGAGATAAGAACAGTGAAGGTAGACAAATGAAAAAAGTCCAGTCAAGGACCTAGAACTTTCCACCATGAGCGATGATCTGGGTATTCCACCGTTAGAACGTCAAGATCCGTTCCAATTTCCTGACATCACCTAAAGAAGCCACCAATTGACGGGCTGCACACATTGCCACCAAGAATCAATCTTATAGATACTTCCGAACTGTATGTGGTATCCTACACATTACGCTTCGCAAGCGTGATAACATATCATGAAACCATCTAGAGAAACCTGGTACCTTCAAACCCAGACACCATATTTGACACATTCGTTTGACACATAATTCTTTCAACTTTGTGGACAACCTCTTGCCTCGGTGGCGAATAACAAGTGGCTGTTGATCTACGGAGAAGAATAGTTATAAGAATAGTTATCAGTGAGAATGAGAGTTATGCTCTCCTCGTCGAATCAAGTTAACGGGCTACAATTTATTTCATGTTAGAAAAAAGCATCGTGTAGAAGACCTATACTTGCGTTAAAAAAACTAATAATGAAAACGACCAACAATAAACAAGCAACTGTTCTATAACCTCATATTCTAATGTAATGACCAAAGCTAAACCATATTTAGTACTGACTCACTGTTGTGTTTGACAGTGGTGCTGTACCATTCACATAGGTTCCGTTCGACACAACAGCCGTTGGCGCAGGCTCTTCAACTGTGACAATTTCGTACTCAGTGACGACAATCGTAGTTGGAATGACACCAGCCAAAGCTAGAGTTGAAAGAAGAGCTGTGGTGATAATTTGAAATTGCATTTTGTATGTATGTGTGTATGTGTTGATCTGAACGTTTGTAAAGAGTGACTGATTTGATTAAATCTGTGTGTAAAGAATGGACAAGCTTCAAGAACTTAGTTCTCTGGAAATGAAGAGAAAGTAGAAATGGAGGAGGCACCTCTCTTTTATACCCTTATTGAGATGTCGCCACTATGTATATGTATGGTGGCAGTTTTCCTACCGTGGTCGTTTCTTTAGTGGAAGTTCTAGAAAGATGCCCGATAGTGACATCGCCAACTACGCTGTGATCGAAACGGTTGTCGGTTAAGTGGGTATGACGTCAAAGAAGCCGATCCACGGAGGTCTCCTTGCAGCTCCTCTAACAAACTAACTTTAAACTACGAAGGCGTTGGTGAATAGAGTTAGGTTAAATGCTGTTCTCTTTCTTTTTTTTTACCGGATCAAGTATCACTATTCAGCTTCTAGAACCTAAAATGCAGAGTAAGATCGTGTGAGAATCACAACCGTCAGCCGTTAGATCGAGGCCTACATTATATCGGGTAGATTCGCTACTAGAAGAAGGCAAATAAAAACAACTATTAAAGAGTCTTATAAAGACGGAAGTGAAAGGGGGAAGTGTGAGCTCAATCCTGTGCTTCTAGAACTTGCTTAACCGGCTCAGTTTCATTGGCGTAAAGTCCATGTTCCTGGATATACCGTATGACACTGTTCGGTAGCAAATACTGTACAGACATACCTCGTCTGATGAACAGCCTCACCTTCGTCGAACTGATGTCATTGTAGATGAGCTGCTTGATAACTAAAACATTTCGTCTGTGCTCATACATTATGTCATGTCCCAGTAGGAATGATCTGACATCTGAGCCCGTTCTCTCAACGATAAGACAACCATATCTACCGAGGATGTGCGTCAAGTCCTCGTCTGCCCAAACATTAGGTTCTCCCATACTCTCAATCAAATCACCACCTGCTAGCAACATGATTTTGACACCCCTCTTTGTGTTGTCAGAGGTCAGAATACCACCTCTCTTGATGTTGATCTCTTCATTGAAATGATCTAAGACCTTGGCCGTTCTCGTGTATGTTGGCTGCAGAGTTTCCCAGGCATCAACCATTAGCCAGCTACTGGTTCTTTCGCATGCCAGTTCACACATTCTGACTCTGTGGTGGGCCGGTGCTAGGCCTCTCTTCTTGTAATGGTCGCTCACAGGACTGTAGTATCCACCAACAACTTCGAATCTCGTTTGTTCTCTGATAGAGTCCATGGCCATTTCAAACATTCTTAAATGGAGGTAGGTGATTGGGGAGAAGGAACCACATGCGACAATCACTAGTGGGAACTTGTTTGGGTTCTTCATTTTGGAGACTAGTCTGTGAGTTGGGAATTCGTAGTTCTCGATCTTTTTGGCTTGTCTGATGACACCGTGTGGGACTTCTTCCAGATCAGCAGTTTGGTAAGAGTGGATTCTTGGGACAGTGACAGTTTCGTTGTCCGTCGCTTCCACTTGTTCATATTCGAATTCGAATTCATCTTCATCAGTAGTAGAGTTCTCATTCGAGGAAAGCGGCTGGAGGTCTTCCGGTATTCTAGGAATTGTGTTCTCCAGGGACGTTATACCCAAAGGTGTCGATGAACCAGAATTGTCAACACTGACTGCGGCACTAGATGGATTTGTCTTGCTGTGATGATGGTGGTGATGATGATGGCGGTGCTTTCTTGGTTTGATCGGAGCATCCAGTTTGTTTGGGATGTCAGCTAGAACAAGTGGCACTATTGGATCTGCCTTAGGGATCTGAGAGGAAGGTGCTAGAGGAGGATTGATCTCGGCCTGCGTGGAAGGTGGCCTAAAGTCGGGTGCTCTCTTTGGATCCATTTTGACTCAGGTGCGGTAATGATCTTGCGAAGTATCTGACGGGGAGCAAGAAAGAGGCAATGAGGGAGTAGTTGGAGCACAAAACACACACACACAATTAGACCAACACAGTCAAAAGGGAAATTGACTAAACTTTATATAAACCTCTCAGAGGATATCAGTCATAAATAAGCGGGAAACAAACGAGCGATCACTGTCATCTTTTTGGCTCTTCATTGGCAATTTTCGCTGCAAAAAAAGTGCGTCATGTGACGTATTTTGCTGACATAATAGCCGGTGACGTTAGCGTTAGCCGGACTCCATCGCTTCTTCTTCTTCACCTTTTTGTTGTTGATCTTCTTTTGATGTAGTGAAGAGGTATTGTGGTTGAGAGTGGATAATGAGTAGTAGTGGCTCTAGATCAAAGGACAAGCTCAATGTTGATGAGAGAATAAGGTATGTGTTGTTTATTAATTGTTCGTTGATGCTCGACTCGACTTGCTAACTGATAGATCAGGATCACTAAGGACAAATACCCTACCCTCAAAGAGCTCAAGCTAGCGGTATTAAAGGGCCAGTACCACAGTGGAGTCGAGTACTTCTCACGGAGTTTCTTGTGGAGTGTTAGTATAAAGTGACTGAAGTACCAAAATGACCTGTGTTACTAACAACATATTAAAGTCCGTGTGTCTGAATTCATACCGGATCGAGTTTAAAGAAGACGAACTACAAGAGGTTCCTGGAGAGGCTGAAGGGCTACATATAAAGCCACACACTAAAGAAGAACTGGCCAAAGAAATAGCCACTAGTAATCCGCTGGACGGGTCATACACGGATAATGACACATTAGAGGTTATCAAGCTCGACGTTGAAAGACTGATTATCGATCCTCTCTTTCGAGAAGAAAAGGTTCAGAAGGAGATTATCCAGATCCTTTACAACTACGACAAGTTCAATCCATACAAGCAGGGGTTCCATGAGATCTGTGGTCTAATATATCTTGAATTATACCTCGACAATCCAGAGAACAAACGCATCAAGGTCGAGACTTTCAACATATTCACTAGCTTCATGTTGAGTGTCGTGCCCAATTTTTACATTGAAGACAACCTTATTGGGTGGTGTGTTTCGCTGTTCAACAGGAAATTGGTACAGATTGACAGAGCACTTTACGACTTATTGGTAACCAGACATAAAATTGAGTCACAGATATGGCTGATCAGATGGGTAAGGCTTGTGTTCATACGTGAGTTAGGACTATCGAATTCCGCCAACTTACTCGATTTGATGATGTGTTATGATCACGACTTGAGTGTGTTGATTCCCTTCATTATCATTATCCTTCTGATCAAAATCAAAATTAGACTGGTTGAATGCGAAGACAATGGTGAGATATTGGGACTACTACTGCACTACCCATCACATGAGCTGTCACATGAAGAAGTCACTGAGATAATTGATTTCAGTATCAAGTTGTCGCGGATTTCTGAAGACCAATTAGAGGATTTGGGTATTGCATTGAACAAGAGGTATAACCCAGGGTATAAATGGAAGAACCTCAAAGATTTAGATAGACTGCGGATGGAGTTGAAGTTGCAGAAGAGAGTTAGAAAGGCATTGAGCAAGAAGTAGAGCTTCATGAGACATATCTATAGGCATAAAGCTGCTAATACTATAGAATTGTCGATAATTTTAGAGTAGCTATAAAGCCTATATATGTCCTACAGCTTACCACTATTTAGTAATCAGGAACGCACCGAAGAGCCCATGGACCCAGTTTCTACTTACGACATCCACTCCACGTACGACTGATTTTGGGGGGAGACCGCAGACGTCAGGCTGCATGGTTCCACTTGACAGTTCCAGAGGGTCCAGTTTCTATAGCATTTTGAGTGCGAGTTACAGTAATAAGAAATGAGAAGGCGCACTGCTTGTGTGATTACTACTACCCAGTGGTGGGTATCAGCACAGAATAGGGCCATATAGAGAGACTCACTCGCCTTCTCCTTCACCGTTTTCTGCCAAACCTGTCAAACTGGTGCTCGGGGATTCGGAGGGTAAACTCGGAAGTTCAAAGCCGAGCCGACAGAGACAATTGTTGGTTCGATTAGTGCGCACAAATCACTTTTGGAGAATTAACTAACGGAACTGCCACACAGAAAGTGCTGCCGTTCTACTAAAAGCTCAATCAAAAGGCACAACAACCACGCAAAGAGCCCACAGACCAATAGAATACCCTTTGCTTACTTATCTGCTTGCGCGCATTTATCAGTGCTTACGTCCCCCCCTTCAACACCACTGTTTTCGATAAGCTCAGTTAGTTAGCATAAGGAGCATTTAATGTCCAGCAAAGAGCACTCCAAGGCGCTCAGCAACGACTCTCCGGAGTTGGACTGGTTCCTGAGGGGAAAGCTCCCTGAGAACACCTTCAGGAGCCCCTCACAGTCACCGCCGCTCACATCGAAGGAGATTATGAACAGGTTGAACCACCACACAGCAGACCATGATTTCCACACAACAATGAAGAAACAGGATTACGACCAGCTCGACCGTGAAGAAATGGGCCATGTCCTGAGTAGGTCAGTCTCGCTTCCAGATGCTCCTGTCCCTAGCAAGAAGAAGACCGGGTTCCTGAGACATCTCTTTGGAAAGAACAAGAAAGAGGGTGACAACTCAACCAGTACACCTACTTCCGCCTCACCATCACCATCACCATCGCCCCAACCAAAGCCGCTCACTGCACCATATGCGACATCACACACTAAGAGCACAATAGATTCCACGGCCTTGAGAAGGTCACGGTCCCTAAGTGTTAGTACAGCAACTCAACTTGACCCCAGACTTGAGGAATTCTTCAGGTATTATAGAAACAAGGGAGTCAGTATGACAAAGAGTAGTGCTGATGATGATCAGAATAGCTCAGCTCCCTCGATAACATCTTCAACAACCGGATTGAGTAATCCACCTGCAACCCCAAACTCCAAGAAGGTTGATAAACTTGGAAGACCAATACCATCCCATCCACCTGTTTCACCACTGCCACCTGCACTTGTCAAGAACTCCCACTTTGAACGGTGTGTAAAGGACCAGCTGAACCACAGTATCTCCCAGTCTACACAACAGTCATCAGGGATCTCGAATAAGCTGAATTTTCTTCGTCGCAATACCTCTGTTGCTAGTGAGCAGAGCTCACGCCCAATTTCTGTTGCCTCTTCAATTGCACTAAAGCCACCTGTCAGTGCATCGAAGGAGAAATCCACGTCAATTCCTGGTCTCGAGGATCTTCCTCAACTGAAGAGAGTCTCATTTGACTTCCCTGTGTTCTACAATGATCCTCCTCAACAAATTCCCTCCAGAAATCCTAGAAAGGGAGAAGTCGAAGTCATGCCCGATGGAACTATTGTTATTCACAAGCTGACTCCCGCTGAGAGAAAGCAGCTGTTGGCATCTTCACAAGGTGGTATTGTTGTTGGTGGAAGTGGCCCATTAAAGGTTCTTTCCAAAGAAGAGAGAGAAGCGATCGAAAGAGAAGAAGCAAATGCGAATGTACCACCTGAAGTCACTGATACCAATACGATACCTAATGACGAAAGTTCCGGTGACAAGAAAGTGTCTCTATGTCAAAGAATGGCATCCTCTGTTGCTAATAAGGAGTCTGCAGATGTCGTTGCCTCTGAAACTGCCAGTCAAGGACCACAAGGAGCCACAGTCAAGGGAGAAGAAGATGTTGATGTCAGCAAAGAGGCTACCAAGATCAACATCGACAAGCCTATGATTCGTCATACACAGAGTCACGTATCAGTTGCTCACCTGTCAATTGATGAGATCGAGGACAAAGTCAATAATAGAACCGGTGCTGTTCCTCTTGATGCGCTATACACCAGATGTTGCCACCTTAGAGAGATTCTCCCAATTCCAGCTTTGTTGAAACAGTTGAAGGCTGGATCTACAGATCCTATTCCTCTCCTTCAATTGAGGAATCCAAAGCCCTCGCTGGTTGAGGTCTTGACATTCAGTGACTTCGTCTCCGTTGCACCAGTCTTATGTGTGTCACTTGATGGTGTTTCCTTATCTTCAGAAATGTTCAGAATAATCCTGAGCTCTTTGGTTCATAAGAAGGATATGGAGAAGCTGACATTGAGAAACACACCAATTGACGAACTAGGCTGGAAGCTGCTTTGTTGGTTCCTGACAAAGAATTCTAGTGTTTCTAGAATAGACTTAACCCAAGTCCCATCACTGGCAACAAACGTCCAGAAACCATCCAAGACATCGTCCTCCTCGTCGAATATCACCAGAATGGATTGTGACATGAACTCGAGATCTGATATGAACTGGAACCTATTCAATGCTGCACTAATAGACAGAGGTGGAATAGACGAGTTAGTGATGAATGGTGCTAAAATGGGTGTTCCGCAGTTCAAGAACCTGTTTGAGATGGGAGTGAAGCTCTCAACAACCAAGTTAGGACTAGCTTACAACGACTTGTCCGATGAGCATGTTCAGATTTTGGCACAGAATATGGATATGAATGTCATTGGATTGGATTTGGCCTACAATGATCTTGATGGAAAACTGATCCATTTCATTGAGAGGGCAGGAAGTGAAGGATTCTCGGGCTCTAATTTGAAGTACCTGTCTTTGAACTCTACAAACATTTCAAACAAGAATGATGAGATCCACAAGTTTATTACAGGATTTGCAAAACTTGAGGAGTTCAGATACCTTGACTTGTCCAATAACAAGAAGCTGTTCCCTAATTTGATCTCAACTTTGACACAGAATCTGCCATTGTTTCCTAAACTGGCCATCATTCACATGGATTACAATGATCTGACGCAAAACTTCATTGTCGCATTAGCAGAATTGATCCCATTCTGTAAATCACTGTCACATATTTCATTGATAGGAAACCATCTGGATAATGTGTCTGGAGCTGCATTGGCGAGGGCCATTAAAAACTCCCGTTCAGTGATATCTCTTGATATGGACTATGATGAACTGGCTCCTAAGTTTAAGGAAGAGATCACTCTGTACACTGTCAGAAATCTACAGAACCAAGTCTACAACAAAAAGGAGGGTGATCCAGAGAGCAGCGATGAAGCTCTTAAGAGTCTACATGATGAGCTGGCCCATCTTCTGTTGTATGAGAAAGACAGGGGTTCTCCAGAAGTTGCCTCGAAGTTTGTCAAGAGAGTCTGCACTGTCAGAAAGAGAATTCATGAGACTATTGATGAGCTATTCAACCTGAGAATCCAAGGACGCTTAAGTGTTGAAGGAAAGGAAACTTTGATCAGATTCTGCTTCATTGATTCGTCGATTGAGAATGGACTGAAGTTGTTAAAGAAGAAGATTCCAGGTCTTGAGACGGAAGAGACTGATGATGCACACGTCAAGAACGATAGTACTGCGCAAATGATGTCGAGAAGCTCGAGCACTAATATGATGGGTTCAAACTACCTTACTGAAAGCGGACATGAAGTTCTCTTGCCATTTGGTGTCAGTCCAAACTCTGGACAGGGAGAAGAGGATGAAGCTCCTGAGGAGATCAAGGACGATGGTAACAGAGCCAGAACCATTGATGATTCGAAGTTGAAAGAGGAGGGATCACTTTTGAGAATTGGATCTTTCTTGAAGGATGGAAAACTCAAGAGAAGTTTGTCCAAGGAACATCTCGAGACTTTGAAGGATATGAGTGGTGACAACTACAAGGAGATCCTGTTGAAGACTGATAACCTCAATAACGTGATGGAAGTACTGGATAGTATGAAGGAGAAGGGAATCCCAATCAGTGACATATACAAGAAGGGAGATGAGACTACCAGACCTAAGGTGACAAACATTGAGCAGGAGACATGGAAAAACACAAGATCGAACTTGGGAGGAAGCAAGAAACTGTTTGATTTGAATCACAGTGACAGTGAAGACGAGTATAGGCAAGATGACCTAGACGATTACACTTCCGAATCTGATGGTGGAAATAGCGGAGAGACAGTTGAGGACAAAGAGCGTATTAGACAGACAGTTGGGGATAAGGAAGGACTGGGACACGCGTTTGATGAGATATTGGATGAGATTGTTAGAGAGAGAACGAATGCATAGTTGTAAACGGGACTACCGTTTACCTTAATGTTTAATACTTGTGCTGTTTTAGAGAGATTATGTATTAATGCAGATGTAGTAATGAATATATCTAGAGGGATCTATGGAGACTCGATGAAGTCGACAATGACCTTGCCGAGGTTGAGGTCGAGTTGTTTGTGCTCCTTGTTCAAAGAATGTGCGGAAGCGTCTAGGACGTCCTTTGTGATATGCTTAGTATTGTACAGATCTTCACCGATTGTTTCAATAACCTGGTTGGTGAACTCAGGGTGGCCTTGGAAGGTCAATAGTCTTCCCTTCTTGTAGAAGCCCTGGTATTTGGTGGCTTTGGTGCTTCCCACCACGGAAATACCCTCTTCCTGTGGAGGTTCAGTAACAACATCTTGGTGGACCTCAAGGATCTGGAACTTGTCAGCACCACCGAACAGGTCTCTGACCTCCGTATCTTGGGAAACATCAACGTTGTAGGTTCCAAGTTCCCATCCCTGAGTGTTTCTTCCGACTTTACCACCTAGAGCTCTGCTAATGATCTGATGACCGAAGCAGATACCAATGAAGGAGATATGGGAGTGGTTGTGGTAGACCTTCTTGATAAACTCCATCAGGTTGAGGATCCACTCGTCGTCTTGGAAGGCATCTGAGGCAGAGCCCGTGACCCAAATGGTCTTGATGTCAGTCAGCTCGTTATCAGTTGGGAACTGTGACTGGATGGCATCGTAGGTTCTAGTTTGAAGAGGACACCCAGAGTTTTTCAGCAGAGTGGCAGTCTGTTCAGCGAAGGTGCCGAACTTTGGAGTGAACTTTGGAGAGTAGTCAGTGAGGAGGATGGCAACGGTGGATTTTGTCATTAATTAGCGAGTGAGAAAGTCCGGTGATGAGATAAAAGATCAGAGAGATAAACAATTTATACAGTACAGTTCCATCAACGGCTGACTTGGACGGGCTTTTATACACCAGCCCCGGGCGAATAAAGCCCCCAATTCAGGGTTTTCGCATTGAATGAAAGGCATTTGTTTGTACAACTGAGGGGGCATCAACGTAGCCTATATACTTGAACAATATTGGCCTTTTACGGCACCACGGCGTTTGACGCATCCTGTACCGGTGTTTTGGCCCTGTAAAAGCCGTGCGCTAGTCAAAAATTGGCTTAGGTAATAACTTAGGTAATAGATTAAGTAATAAATTACATAATACAATTACATAATCAAAACAGGGTAACTTTTCAATGATTTCAAAAATCTCAAAACATAAACAAAGAAGAATTAGATGATGAAGTTCTTTAAAGCAGTATCAATCGGCAATTCTGAGCTTTTTGGAGTTGATTTTTGATTGGAAACAAGCTCTTGATTGTCTAGAGATTCCATAATGTCGAACAGTGCGTATAGCATTTGAATCTGTGGGCTTTGATTTGGTCGATTACTAACATCATGAAAACAGACGGTGGTCTATTCGGACAAACAAACTCAACAGGCGCTGGCTCCCTGTTCGGTTCCACGCCTGCTAAGGATGACAACAAACCATCTTTCTCATTTGGTGGTGCCAATGCCTCCGCCTCGACGGGATCAACTGGTGGTGGTTTGTTTGGCGGTGCTGCTGCCAACAATGCTGGATCCTTTTCCTTTGGTGCTTCTAAACCTGCTGAGACTAAGGCTGCTGCCCCTTCCTTCTCATTCGGAGGAGCCAGTACTGAGAACAAAGACGCTGCAAAGCCATCACTTTTCGGTGGTGCAACTACAGCTCCAGCATCCACCGCAGCTCCTTCTGCAGGATTCTCGTTTGGTAAGCCAGAGGAGAAGAAGGCTTCTGGAGGATTATTCGGTGGTTCAGCTTCAACCGCGGCTGCCCCTTCGTTCTCATTTGGGGGTGCTGCTAAGAAGGACACTCCAGCTCCAGCTCCAGCCGCTGCTGCCCCATCTTTTGCCTTTGGTGGTGCTAAAACAGAGGAAAAGAAAGAGAACACTCCATCATCTGGCTTTTCATTTGGTGGAGCATCCAAACCAGAAGCTAAACCAGCAGCAGCAGCAGCACCATCATTCTCTTTTGGTGCTTCAACTACGACTGAGAAGAAAGAGGAACCTGCAAAGCCTGCACCATCGTTTTCTTTCGGTGGAAGCACAGAAAAGAAAGACGACAAGCCAGCAGCAGGTGGCTTTTCATTTGGTGGTTCGACAGAGAAGAAGGAGGATAAACCTGCTGCTCCTGGATTCTCGTTTGGAGCACAAAAGAAGGAGGCACCTGCCTCGACTGGCCTTTCATTCGGCGGCAGTACAGAGAAGAAACCAGAAAGCGCAACTGCGGGACTATCATTTGGAACTTCAAAGCCCTCAGAAAAGGATGCTAAACCTTCAGCAGGGTTCTCCTTTGGATCTTCTACGACAGAGAAGAAAGATGATGCAAAGCCAGCATCTACTGGCTTCTCATTTGGAAAGACTGATTCAAAAACTGACAAGAAGGACGAGTCCAAACCAGCAGGCTTATCATTTGGAGTCACTAAGACGGAAGAGAAGAAGGACGAAAGCAAAGAAACCGAGAAGAAGCCATTTTCTATCTCCAACAGTTTAGTGGAAAAGAAAGACGAGACCAAGATAGTGGAAGCCCAGCCTATTTCACTCAACAACAAGACTCTTGAAGACATAATAACGAAATGGACCAACCAACTCACCAACACTTCCTCAGCCTTTGAAGAGTACGCCACCAAGATCAATGAGTGGGATGCTGTTCTCGTTGGAGGCGCAGACAAGATCTCTCAACTTTTCACAGATGTTGTTGCCGCAGAGCAGACACAGAGCAAGGTGGACCAAGCACTCCTATACATTGAAAGACAACAGAACGAACTCGAGACGTTCCTTGACAACTACGAAACCAAGGCTCAGAACCTCCTCTCGGATGTCTTGTCATCCGGTGCTCAACAGAGAGATTCATCTGTTTTGACTAACGACCAGAAGAGAGAACAATCTTACAGAACAGCTGAACTTCTTGATGAGAACCTACATTCTTTGGGAACGAACCTTTCCTCACTCATTTCTGAGATTAATGATGTTGGCGAGTCTTTCAACAAGGTGAATGGTCTCACTGCATCAAAAGAAGCTTCCGGAGAAGAGGAAGATGGCTCCTTGAACCAGATAGTGAAACTGCTAGGCTCACATTTGGATTCTTTAAGATTTATCGAGTCCAGTTCTGACGAGCTCAAGGCGAAGTTGGACAAATTCAAGGATGTTGAACTCTGATGTTGTTACTGTTGTCTACAATCGGGTATGTTTTCTAACGTTTTAATAATGTACATTTTGCTGTTAGCACTCTATTCATCACCGTTGAACTCTGTCAACGTGCTTAGTAGAACGAACAGGTTCACAAGTTCCTTGAGCCCAGTGGTATTTCCACTTTCCTCCTTGTAGACGTCCCTTTCACGTTTCGTTTCAACTAGAACATCTCTTTTCAAAACACCAACAACGAGCTTCTTGAAATGTTTCAGTAAGTGTTTGACTTGTTGGATCACCAACTTGTTCTCTGAACTTGTACTCAGTAAGATTGCAGCAACAAGTTGGAATGCTGGGACAAGAAGTTCAAACAAAGAAACTGCATTGCTCTCGTTATCGAAAGACAGTGGTGTATCCAAATTCAGCTTAACTCTCACAAATGTTGAGGATTGAACAGTGGACTTATCAAAGACCAAGTCCAAACCAAGGTCAGGATCAATCAGAAGGAAAGAGCAAGCCTTGATAGTCTGGAATATCTCACTCTGGAGTAGTTGCTGGGCACCTTGTCTTGTTTCAGCAATCCGGATGAGGAAGCTGAGTGTTGCCTTGAATGCTGTGAGTTCATACAACAATGTATCCAATGTGATTCTGTTGTCATAAGATAGAGATAAAGTATCATCTGTTCTCTTTATTGACTTGACCAACAGAAGAAGTAGGTTGTTCTTCACTAGCGTATTGAGCACGAAGTTCAAGTGATTGGCACTGGACAGTTGGAACAAAGACTCTAGTAGCAGAATACCAGTGATTCTTGTTGGACCTTCTCCACTGATAGCGTCATTGCATATAGTAGTGATCAATCTCTCACTCGAAAACTTGATACCCTTTAAAATCTCCAACGAGATATCAGCGTAGTTCAATACCCAAGTCAAGTACTTGTTACTCAGCACATAGAGGTCAGAACGAAGGGAAAGTGACGAAGACGGACTGAGGATACCATTGAGGCAGGTTCTGAAAAGCATGTGTAATCTCTCATGGCTAGCAGCAATATTGGAGCCGTCCTTCTCAATGATCTTTCTGTCTTTGTGGTAAATATCATAGAGTGAAACACATAGGGAGACCAACTCTTCAGCATATAAGGTATCACGCTCCACATAGACATCAATACGAGGGATGATAGCCTGGAAAACCTCCAAGATGAAGTTCGAGCGTTTCACTGGATCAAGGTTACCATCAGTGACAATAACCTGGACAAGCTGGTCCCAAGTGTGAAGCCCAGACAACTGGAACGACTTGAACTTCAAGCCAGAAATGTAGTTGGAAAATCTGTGTCTGATTCTTTGCTTCTCATTTGTCACCTCAGTTTGGTTGCTCTTAGTGACTGTTGGAAGAGAAACAAGAGATGTGTTTCTGTGAGCCTTCAGTTCCGACTTCACCTCTTCTAATCTGGTCGTGTCTTGTTCTTCATCTTCTGTCGTTCTGAAGCGGCCAGAGATATGCAGCTGTCTCATATGTAGGTCTAACAGCGAATCAAGATCATCCAGATTGAATATGAGGTCATCAGATGAATCATTAAGTGGAATTTTGTTCAGGTTCAAGTTCAGATCAACACCACTGAAGAACTCGAGCTCGTCAGGTATCGTGGAGATCTCTTTCAAACCGAGTTCAAGTATATCCAAGAAGGACAGTACCTTTGGTGGACCCAATAACCTCTCATTTCCTGTCGTCAGTATCGTGATGTACTTTGAGATTTTGGAGAGTGAGCCCAATTGAGAAGCTCTGTGAAGTTCCAAACTGAAGTACTTCAGGATCAAACTTCTGAAATTCAAGAAGGAGATCAATGCACCAATAGCTGGACCTGAATTGAACGACGTAGCTTGTGACAGATCAGGGTTCAAATCCTCTCCATTCCACTGCGTAGCGATACCGACCTTTGGAATATCAGACAACGTTTCCAGAAGATTGAAGTTACTGAGATGCTCCAGAATGATTCTAGTAGACAGTGGATTGCGTGCGAGCTTCAAGATTAGATCCAGAGCCAGAGTAGCCAATCTGATAGGGGCATAGTCAACATTTTGGCTCGATATGCTCAACAAACTAGACTCCAGAATGAACAAAGTAGACTTAAATAATGAAATGTCAGATGCAATGAAGGTCTTATCATTTTCATCTCCCAGAGAGAGCCCATTTCTCAGATCGAAGCCAAGCAAGAAGTGCGATACAGTAACGCTTCTTTCAGAGCTCGAGAGATTTGAATTCAGAAAGTTTAGGATCTGAACCTTGACATCTAGAGCTTCCTTTGAAGTGACCTCGCTTTCCAGTTGGTTTATAAATCCGTGCTTGATTCTCAGAGATTCATTCACACTGTCCATGATTGAAAGGAGTCTGGTCTTTCCAATAGATTCACCAGCAACATT
The DNA here is from genome assembly GCA_030574915.1 of Komagataea wickerhamii. Taxonomy (NCBI): domain Eukaryota; kingdom Fungi; phylum Ascomycota; class Saccharomycetes; order Phaffomycetales; family Wickerhamomycetaceae; genus Komagataea; species Komagataea wickerhamii. The sequence goes on from JAJMFU010000009.1 coordinate 24,412, forward strand.
AGAACCAAACTGAGAGGCTGATGACAGTTTGTCCAACAGTTTGATGGACTTGTCAGCAATCGGAAGGTGATTGGAACCAACGTACAAAGCAATATGAGCAACCATTGGCAAGTTGAACAGAATGGCATCATAGAAGGAGCGCAGTCCATGTGTTCCAACTGCTGTAGCCAAATGAATAGAATTCTCTCTTTTTAGAATAGGCAAGAGTTCATCGATATAAGCAACCTCAAGCTCAAGAGTCTGCATGACAATCTCAAGAGCAAGGTTCACAACCTGAACCTGTCTCTCATGGAACGGCTTGTCACTGATGTTGTCGAATCCTGTTGATACAATGGCAAACACTGTTGAGTAGGTCTTCTCCTGGAACAGGAAATTCATGGCAATAGGAGCAGGGTTCAACTGGACAAAACTCGTGAAGTCTGCGGTGGAGACAATCGAGTTCAAGTCAACGCCTGCTGGGAATGAATTCAGTATCAACTTCGGATCAAACGCCGAGAGACAGTTGCGAAGAATCTTCAATATTGGCTCTTGCAATTCAACCCTTTCTGCAAAGTACAGGTTTCTTGAGTTGAATAGGACGTCTGTCAGTAGGAAATCAATGTAAGGTGCAACACCTCCCTTTCTGTAGGGGTAGCCCAATGTGGAAGGGTATGGCAATGTCAGTTTCCCAAAAGGAGACCCAACTGGAGATAGTAGTTGTTCTAACAGTTTCACAAACCCAATGATATCTGGGAAAGTAGCCAGTCTGCTTTGGAATGCATCTTTTCCTGACACTGTCAACTGTCCAAAGATCCAACTATCCACTTTATCCCATATGGTGAATCTTCTCTTTTCGTCTTTAGAAACGAGAGCACCGATCACTTGTAAGGCAGGGCCAATCAATGGTGTATCGAGCTTGATAAACTTGAAAAGTACATCCAACAAAGTCTCATCAAAGAGAGTCTTGACAGTTTCACTGTTCGCAGCGACACGGAAGAGGAGGGTGAAAAACGAAGATAATGACAGGATAATCTCTTCGCTCAAATCATGATCATCACCACTCTGTTCATACTCTGCGATTCTCTGTGTATATAGATCAATCATGCCCGATATTCCTGTCCAATTGATCTTGTCAGCAGATGAAATGAAGTGATAGACGTGACTTGCATTCTCTGAACCTGTGGCCAGGGCAGAAACCATGATGGCAAATGATGATCTCATGAGTAGGTCCTCGCCCTTGGATGCCCATTCAATGAAGCCAAATGCATTGGATTCTCTGTCCTCCCAAAATGATGAAATTAGTGATTCACGATCAGCGTAGACGAAGAACAGAGCAAGATAAAATCTCTCGAGGTCAGCGTTCTTGGAGATGTCATCAAGTGTCAAATCTTCTCCAGAGAGTAAATAATCTTCCTCGGAGTCCTTCATTTTAACCAGGAGGAATGCAGCATCTGATATGAATGTGTGGATAAAACGATCAAGAGTCTGAGTGAGTAGAACTGTCAAGTTCTCTGAAAGCTTGTCATCCTTGTTAATGACATAGACTGTAGTCTGTGACTGGGGGTCTTGTGATCTAAGCTTTTTCGTCTCCTCCTCATTAACGTCGTATATCCTCTTCTGAACAAGTCTTGGTAGGTGTTGTTCCAACAGAGATCTCAGATCGTAGAACAATTCAGACTTGAAGTCTGTAGTTTCTGCTGCAACAATCAGAAACTCCTCAATGGCACCTAGTTGGATTGCTGTTGTCATAGGGATCTCAATGGCAATATCAAAATCATACTCTTTGAGTCTGTCCTGAGATGCTTTACACCAGCTGATGAAAAAGGTTGAAAATGCTAGAACAATAAGGGCCTTCAATGGTTTTTTGTAGAGTTCCTTGTCTTGTAATATTTTCAGCAAATCGCTGTGAAGCTCCATAGTATCCTGTTCTGATAGTTTCCCCAATTCTGAGATAAAAAGCAAAAGTCCTGGAAGTAAATGGATAGCAAAGAAGTCATCCACATCGAAGACATCAAGGAAATTGAGGAATCTTAGGAACTGTTTCTTCGTGACAAAGTTTCTTGAAACAAGGCCATAAAAGATCTCACCAAGCGACTCGTGCTGGGACTTCAGGAAGTCTCTTCTGAATTTGACCTTCAACTGGAAATCATGTGAATTGTATGTGCCAACGATCTTAGCTTTTTGGACAGATGCTGAAACCGAAGCAAGTTCTTCCTGAACATATTTGAAAGAATCTAATAATGCCGTGTCGAACTTCTCGATATTCAGTGATTTGGTAATAGATTCATCAGCGACATTCATGACAAATGATACTATGTCGAGGATGGTTCTCTTTCTCAGATAGTAAGCCGCCTGTGCATTATCGATGAGTGTTATGCCTAATCCAGATGAATTGTGAATCAGTTCAGCCGCCACCAGTTCATCAATATCCAATTCATCGGACAATGTCGCAGCAGCAATCTTGAACTCCTGATTGAGCTCATATTCCCCATCAGCAAACGTGACTTTCCCTGCTTCGAGTGCCTTTCTGCTGGCCTCGCTCTTCTTCGGTACCACTGTCAGGTTCTGGAGATCGGGCTTCAGTTCTTCGAAAAGCTGCGCGGGAAAAGCCGAACGAGACAGGGCATCGTGGAGTTCTTCGAATGGCGCCAGAGCCCAGTGAAGTGCCATTCTGGAAGGTTCAGCGCTCTTTGGAATAGGCTTTGGTCGATTGTGCAATTGTGTTGATCTTTTTTTGTTTACGTTTTTTGGTATAAGCGAAGGGCAAAATGGCTTAGTCATCAGCCTTAACTACTAACTACTATGAGCTCTTACTTCTTCCTACTCTTCCTCTGCATTAAGTATCTATAATCTATAAGGTTCTATATCTCATCCGTGTCGATTCTTGTTAATCGAAAGACGGATCTTGACCAGCTTCATTATGGCTTTGTTCACGTCTGCCCTGAGTCCATGCTTCTCTGCCAGCTTCACGACGTACCCATTAATGTAGTCGATTTCCGTGTCTCTAAGGTTCAAAACGTCCTGTCTCATGGATGAAGAGTTCTTCTTGTTAACAAACGTTCCAACATCCATGACAGTCTTGAGGAGTGACGCCGGGTCCAGTACTTCTTCAGCGTGTGGGTTGTTCTTTAAGCTGGGTATTGTCGCCATGAATATGTCAAAGGATTCATTGATGATGTCGAGGAACAGACTTCTGACTTCTTCAATCGGATTCAACTCTCCGTTTATGCAGTCTATTATGGCAGTGTTGGGGTTGATACAGGCGTTGACTGCGAATTTCTTCAGCTGTATCAATAGCAGGTCTTGATATGATAGAAACGATGTCTTCAAAGCTTTAGCATCAACTAACTGCTGGATGAACAACGGTGGCACTTCGTCAGTAGAGGGAACTTCCTCCAGATCATGGGGGAACCGTCCAATGAAGAAATCTGCGTCTCCACTATGTGAGATCTCGTATTCGTTCGATCCTTCTGGTGTTGAAATGAAAGCCCCATGATTAATCACACCCTGATAAAGATTAGGTCTCTCGGTTGTACTTGGCCAAATATGAGTGTATAGCTCCTCTGGGACACCCAAACCGTTCTGAACCAGGAGAATGTTGGTGTTTCTGTTGATGAATGGGAGATATGGTGCCAGGGCATCTCGAGTTTGATAGGTTTTCGTGCTCACAATGAGGTTCTCAATAGGCCCATCAAGATCCGCTGCTGTTCCTGAGCTGAAGTGCGCACTGATTCTCTCCACGGGATCCTTGAAGATTCTTTTCAGGTGGATCTTGGACTGGTAGACGGTCTGGAAATGTTCTGCTTTGGCTTTGTTCCGGAAGAGAAGTGTTATCTCTGGCTTATTGTTGATGGACGACAGTTCACTGCTGATGAGCCCACCAATACCACCAACTCCGAGGATGTGCACCTTGTTCCTCTGGCTTACGCTCTCCGTGACTGTCATGACTGATGATGCTGTGTGTATTCTTCTGAGCAGCAACCTCGTGGACATTATATTACTGACGGGCTTAAGAACATTTGGCAGAGTGGCTTTCTTTTATACTCGGAAGGACATATTAGTTGGGTGATGTCACAACAGCCCACTACTACAATTTATCCAGTTTCTATAAGATCTCGTATTAGACTATATTATCTAGTGTGGGATCTCTCCCTTGAAGGCTGCTGAGCCCTGTCTGACCTCTCTGGCACTGACAGTGAACACACCCTCCTTGGTGATGTTGAAAGTAACCTCAACCTCGTCAGCCTGGTTGTCTCTGACAGCCAACTCAGCAAGCTTGGTACCTGGAACGTACACCTTCTCTCTGACAACCTCTGGCTCCTCGTCGGAGTACTCGTCATCGTCATCCTCTGGAGCTGGAGCTTCCAAAGTAGTCTCCTTGATGGAGCCTTCACCCTCAACAACAGTGACTAGGACATCACCCTTTGGAGCAGAAAGCTTGATGGACTTTCTGATTGGGTATGAGGTCTCGGCCTTCAAGATGGTGATGAACTCACCCTCGGCACCGACAATACCGATAGCCTTGGACAGGTGTTGTGTGTTGATGATGACTGGGGACAAACTCTCCTTGATCTCCTCAGCGTCGAAGTTCTCCAAGACAGAAGCCTGAAGAGCAGCACCTCTGGCAACAAGCTCCTCTGGGTAGGTAGCCTTAGTGTCAAGGGATGGGGCAACAACGACAGTGGACTCCTCGAAGAGGGACTGGATGTTAGAGGCAAGCTTTGGAGTGTTTGAGAGACCACCGGCAAGAACAACCTCGTCAATGTCTAGGACGTCCAAGTTGGCCTTCTTGATCACCTTCTCGACAAATCCGGTGAACTGGTTCAAGACGTTTCTAGCCACAAGCTCGAAACGCATTCTATTTATAGTGGAGTGGTAGTCAATACCGTCAGCTAGGGACTCAATGGAGATAGTAGCAGACTGGACGTTGGACAGGGTCTTTCTGGTTAGGATGGCAGCCTCTTTCAACTTAGCCAAAGATCTGGCGTTGTTTCTTGCGTTGGTGTCGTACTTCTTCTGGAACTCCTTAGCAATGTACTCAGCTAGGGCGTCGTCAAGCTTGTCACCACCGAGCTCGTAGTCGTGGGCAGTGGCCAACAGCGTCAAGATACCACCACGCACAGAGACGACAGCAGCATCGGATCTGATACCACCAAAGTCAGCAACAACGTAGGTCTTGTCTTGCTCCAGTCTGTTCTCAACGGAGGTGTGAGCGAGAAGGGCGGCACTTGGCTCGTTGATCAATTGAAGAACTGGAAGACCAGCAGCCTCACTGGCCTTGACAAGCTCCTCTTTCTGGGCCTCAGTGAAGTCAGTTGGGACAGCAATGACAACACCTTCAATGTCCTTACCGATGTAGTCAACAGCAGCAAGTTTCAGCTTAGCCAGGTGCTGGGTGGTGGCTTCAAGTGGAGTGATGGTCTTGGTGGATTCCTCACCGGCTTCGTTAGTGATGGTGTACTCGAAGCCAATCTTTCCGTTCAGGTCCTTAGCGTGGGCAGCACGGGCAGTGACAGTTGGGTCAACCTTCTCGAAAGCCTGTCCTAGGTAGTCTCTGAAGTTGATGATGGTGTTCTTTGGGTTTCTGACGAGGTGGGCAAGAGCCTGACCACCATAGTACTCATCCTCACCGATGTAGGCAAGGGAAGATGGGATGGCACGTTCACCGTCTGGGTTGGCGATGACTTCGACACCGGAACCGTCCTTAGCTGGAGCAGCAATGGAGGAGGTGGTGTTACCGTATGAGATACCGATATAGACCATAGTTAATGTGATTCAAACTGGGACAAATGAACTTTCACTAAAGTGTTGATCTTCTTCGACTCGTTTTTTCCCTTTGAAAACGCAGAAAAATTTCATCAACCGATTACATAATAATATATAAAGTGATTACATAACATTTTTCAACAATAATTTATTCGTACTCAAATGATGATGATCTTTTGCCTCTGTTCTTCTGTTCTTTTGTGGTCTTTCTGAGGTATTTCACTCGGTGTGCTCCTCTTAGATACTACCAGGATGTCGTTGGTCTCAGGATTTGCTACCTACAAGAAAAAAGCTGGTCTTATTACGATCCATGAGGACAGAACTCCAGCAGTGCTAGTATGGAAGCCTGCTGATAACACTACCATCACTGCACAGAATTCTCCAATTGAATTGGTATTATCGACGATTTCCAATCTACAAGCGACACCAGCAGCATCTGCCAATATGAAGCTGAAGATCTTTTCGAAAGCAGCAGAGGCAGCAGAGCCGGTGCAATACATGTTCTCGTTCAACAATAGACTGGTGATGGATAACATCAAAGAGGCATTATCCCAGATAGTGGCGAGATACAAAACTGCCAAAGAAGTGGCCAACTCAGAGAGTGCTACTCCAGCTGTGGAAGCAAAGCCATTGGTCAATACAACTTTCTTAGCTGACGCTTTGGATTCGAAGCAGTTATTGAAGAACCATCAACTTCAACAGAAATTGTTGATAGAAAACAAGGATCTGATGGCCACTTTCCAGGAAGCAGTTATGAAACAGGGACTCGATCCTGCAGAGTTTTGGGAGACCAGAGTCCATCTCCTTCGAGCTTTTGCCCTCACCACATCACAGAAGAGGGGACCATATAATGTCTTAAGTACCATCAAGCCGACGGCAACAAGTGACAATCAAGTCAATGTTTCTGTCACAAGAGAGAAAATTCATGTCATATTCGAGCAGTATCCAGTCGTGAGGAAAGCCTATGATGACAATGTCCCAAGGATCTCAGAAGGTGAGTTCTGGTCGAGATTCTTTAGTTCTAAATTGTTCAGAAAGTTGAGAGGTGAAAAGGTTAGTGCTAATCTCAGAGGTGATTACGTCCTGGACAAGTATATTAATATGGATGTTGATTACGAGAAGCATGAAGATGAGACACTCAACCATAAGGTCAATAAAGTGATTGATTTGGAAGGAAACGAAGAAGATGATCCAGAGAAATTGGGTAACAGACCAGATATGACTATGAAGCCAGATGCGATGCCTGAAACCATCTCAACACTGAAGAGTATGAACAGATTGAGTGTGAAAATGGTGAATAGTTTGGAGCACCAGTATTCAAGATCCGCTACACCTGACACAAAGTCTAAAGAAGAAGTTGAAGTGGAAAGAATCCGTGAAGAATTGTTATTCAATGACCTGGAGACTCCACATGTTACTGAATACGCTGAAATCCACGTGAATCAGAATCAAGAGAAGTCAGAAGTAGTTCTGAACAAGAGACATTTGACAAAGGAAGAATACGTCGACTCCATCAAAAGAATCAGAACTGAAGTGGAACCTCCCTTTGATCTTCAAACTGTCTTTGAGAAGGAGAAGAGACCAGAAATCGAAAAGGCCGCACAAGACGTGATCAATAACATCAAACTCAACGCCAAACAATCCAAACAGAGCTGGCAGATCTATCGTAATTTAGAAGACAGTGCAAACCATGAAGTCCATGACCAAATCGACTCAAGTTTTGATAAACAATTACTCGAGCAACTTCGCCTAACACATGCCACATCAGTCGAGTTCCTAAGACACTTCTGGCTTCATTTCAGTTCTGGAGATCCTGCCCATGCGGGAACCATCAAGACATTATCTGCCAGTTTGGTTAAGTCCCAGGAACGTATCAAGGCCGCAATTGAAGGATGTAAGGATCCAAAGGTTAGAAGCCAGGCTTTTGCATTCTTCAAACCGATGATTGAGTCCTTGACTACCGCAATCAAAGCGTATCATAGAGCCATCAAAGAATCTGATGTCACAAATGGAACACCATCAGCATCATCTACACCTGGCCCAACAACATGAGGAGAAAGACATTGTGATGTACATATATAGATCTTTGATTGAATGAAAGTAATGTATTTATTCTTTTTTTAGAGTTAGTAGTGATTGTGATCTCTATTGTATGCCGTTTTGTGTTTTGAAAGTCTCCCAAGCTTGATTGATCACGACAAAGACGCTCTGTGCGATGAGTTTCTGTTCCGAGGTGGCATCTTGTGGGATTTTATCCGGATGGACTTTCGCCACGGCTTTCAAGTATGTGATCTTGACCTTTTTAGGAATAACAAGATCAGAAATATTGACAGGCTTCCAGTTCGCAGAATCCCATAGGATGTTCTGCAATGAAGAGAGTAAGGCACGTAGGTTATCTTCCTTTGAAGCTTTCCATGTGTTGACTTTGTATTCCACCTGATCGTACAGTTTGAATTTATCTTTCTCGAACTCTTCCTCTGCCTTATTCGACTCCTTAACTTTCTTCACAGCATCCGAGTCTGGTCTTGGGCCCGGTTCTGGCTTTCTCAAATGTATTGAAGGATTAGCAGGAGTCGATGGCTTTGGAGTTGCTGTTGGCTTAGATGCTGCTGGTTTTGGAGTCAGGAATGCAAGACAACGACGCTTACCATTAAGTGAAATCTTATTAGCTGCACCGTTCTCAATAAGTTCCGTCCAGACACTCAATGCCTCTTTAAACTTCTCGAGATGTTCCAACGACTCAGCCTTCTTTGTGTTTATCTTGATCCAGAAGTCCTTGATGCTCTTCCCAGGTTCGACATCTTCATCTTGACCCCTGTTTGGACCTATTAGTTGATTTGCCAGGTCCGATAGCTCAACAACTCTCTTGTTCTCTCCGACTTTGAAGTACGCAGTGATACAATTGGAATAAGCAATGATTTGGAGCGGGTGGTTTTGTGGGAGTGCATCCAGTGCGGTCTGGTAGTGGGTCAAGGCTGTAGTGAAATCACCATTCTTAAAAGAAACACCACCTTGTTCTCTTGAATCCTTGAAGAACTCCATTTGGGTTGAGCTGATCGTGGCACCAGTTCTCAATGTGTTGGTCTTGGTGGAGGGAGATGATGAAGCAGGTGATGCTCTTGCTCTTCTTCTTGACGAAGTCTTCATTTCATCATTAGCAGACTGTTGTCTGCGAGGTGGTGCTGGTGAGAATAAATCCACTTCTGGTTCTCTTACCTGTTGTTTCGATGGTAGTGGTGCAAATAGATCAACTTCTGGCTCTGGATGTTGTGATTGAGCTGGACGTTGAGGCTTCTCAGGTTTTGTAGATTGGGAGCGAGTGGTTTGTAAGGCCGGACGAGCTGGTGGGATTGGTTCCGATGCTGTCTCGTCTCTTGAAGGACGAGGAAACCTGTTTCTTTCCCTCATTCTTTCCTCATCTCTTTGAAGTCTTCTTTCATTCTCTTTCAAGGTCAAGTTTCTGATAGTTTCCTCATCTAGTTCGTCAGGGTCTTCATCATATTGCCCTGTCTGAGATTTGTATCTCTCCTGATCTCTCATCCATGCCGGTCTACCATCACTGGTGATATTTGGAGCATTGAAGAACTTAGTGGCCTCATTAGCAACCTTATTACTCACAGATTCAAAGATGTTGGAGAACTTGTTCAGGTATTGTTCGGTGTTTCCGGAGAACACAGACCCTGTTGATCTTGAACCAGACCCTGACTTGGATCTATCATCATACTCCGAGGGATGGTGGTGTCTAGGTCTTGACTTCTTGTGTGCAGCATTCATGAGATAACTGATGGCTTCCTGTACGTCCGTTCCAGTGGTTGTATGGCTCAAGGCGTCATTTGCTTGTTCAATATCGAACCCCATATCCACCAGAGAGGCAATTGCTTCGTCTTTGGCATCATCGTTAGAAGGAGGAGTTGACTCTCTTGGTCTTCTTTCACCGAGATCATTGATTAGTGTATGCGAGGGATGGACTGGCTTAGGTGCCTCGATCGGACTGGTCTGAGTTGGTGGTGGTGGTGGCTGATTGAAGACAGCGAACAAATCATCGATATCCTGACTCGTCGAGCTATGCTGCGTGTTTACCTGAGGAGGGGTACTACTTTGTCTCGAAGGATTTGTGAGGTTGTTTGGCAATGGCTGTGAAGAGGAAGAAGGACCAAAGCCAAAGCTATCGAACAGATCATCAGTTGTTGTTGAACTGACCTTCGTCTGGGTTGCAGGGTTCTTGTTCACTGCATCAAACCCTTCAAAGAGATGATTAGGGTCTGAGGACTGTAGTGTGGAGTTCGGCTGCGGAGAGTTTGTTGGCTTAGTGGAGCCCGATCGACTGAGAACATCGAAGTCAGCCCAGTTATTGTTGTTGTTGATGGTGGAGGTGTTGTTATTTCCTGAAGTAGAGGACAGTTTCTGTCTCTCTGAAAGCGGGAGTTTTGACAGATCTTTCCTTGTTGTTGCAGAGGAGAACAGATCTGCAAATTGATCCTTTCCAGACATTATTACCAGACACCGAATCTAATTCTGACTTATTTATCCAGTACTTATTCAGTGTTAAAGAAGACGTAATGTTGATGATTTAGTTAGTAGTGGCCGTAACCATTTTTGACTTTCCAGAAAAATTTCAGAGGAAAAAAAAAGAAGCTCATCACTTCAAACTGAGAAAGTTTGGACTTTACACTCATAAAGATTTTGATTATCACAACCAAGTCACCATGCATTTGATGTACACGCTAGACAACGAGGGAAAGAGAATCTACACCCTGAAGAAGCTCACTGAGGAGGGCGAAATAACGAAGTCTGCTCACCCAGCCAGATTCTCTCCAGATGACAAGTACTCCAGACAAAGAGTCACTTTGAAGAAGCGTTTCGGTCTTCTCCCAACGCAGAACTAAGGCATACAACACACTTGTTTTCCCCAGTTTTGGTTTCAGTTGTTTTACGAATATAGAGAGGAAGGTGGTGTTCAAATAAGGTCCAGCATGAACTTGTGTGATTCTAGAGCTTTTTTCCCTTCTTGTCATTTAACATGAGGGATACAGACTTACATTTGAAGGCTCTGTGATTTCATACATTGTTGTTGATTATTTGGCTTTCCTGTTCTGGTTCATGTATAATATAGGAAGTGCTCTTGCAAAGAGGTGCTTTTAATCGTTTGTGATAGAAGATGGCTGTAGATCAATGATTTAGTATGTAGCTGACAAAGATTTCGTCACAGAGTCAGCCGTGATAAATATCATTGAAATGGTGAAATAGTGGTTTCTCATAATGGTGGCTTCTTGTTTCCTGTTGCTTCAAGATTGAAGTCTGCGTTGGCCTGGTAGTTCTCCCACATTTGTGCGACTAATTCAACATGAAGGTTGTCTTTGTTGGATGCCTGAAGAGTGTGTTAGCGTATTGTATTCAGACAGGAGGTACAAATAGTGTGTGGTAACTCACCTTTAAAGAGCTGTTCAGTATCACGACACTTTCATTAAGTCTCTCCTAAAACACACCAATTGTTAGTAATTCACTTCACTTGTACATAAATCAAAGCCGTCAAAAGCAACATACGACATTGTTGATGATACGAGCCAGAAGTGCATTGTGCACCTGTTCGTGTGGGTTCTCCATAGCACAAGAGTCGACTGATATTCGATAGTTTGTTTGATGTAAAGTTCTACGCGTCAGAAGACTTTGTTTATGGAAGAAAACAGAAATAATCATCCCAAAACAGAAATTACCTGTTCAAGCCAATCTCGGCTATTTCCTCCTGCCGAGCAAGACCCTGCCGGTGCCGTTTTTGGCAATTTTCGCGAACAAAATCACGTTTTCTGCAGCCACAACTAAATAATCTCCGTTTTGGCTGCACCGGCTGCGAGTACCTTTTTGGCACATTAGCGGAGGATTTAATTCTTTGAACAATAAGAAGAAGAAGAATAAAAAGTTCTCATCGAGAAGGATCTTTTTCTGTTTGTTGAGTTTTATATAATAAGGACAATACTTTTTTGATTCTATTTTACCTTTTGATCATACCGTCAAGATACTCAGACTTCATTCAGTAACGGATCCATCATTCCTCCGGCCATGATCAAGCCTCCGTTCCTCCAACGCAGAACACTTAATGGGAGCTCCAACAACGTCAACGGCTCCAACAGCAGCAGCAGCAGCCAGTCTGTCTTCCGCTCGGAGGTGGTGAAGCCCCTGCCTCTGCCCAAGATTGATACCAGCAACGAGGAGACAGAACACGAGTATTGCTACGGTGGCTACCACCCGGTAGAGCTCCACGATAAGCTCGGCCCCTCGAAGAAGTACAAGATAATCAGAAAACTCGGTTGGGGACAATTCTCAACAGTGTGGCTAGCACTCGACACCATCCAGGACAAGTACTTCGCCCTCAAGATCGTCAAGTCGTCTGAGTCCTACACCGAGGCTGCCCTCGATGAGATCAAGATTCTCGAGAGAGTCAGCAGAAGAGACCCTTCTCATCCGGGTTATAAGTACCTTGTCAACATCTACGAGTGGTTCTACCACGAAGGTCCTAACGGCCAGCACGTCGTGATGGTGTTCGAAGTGCTCGGTGAGAACCTTCTCAGTCTTCTCACGACATTCCACGATGAGAACACTTACAACCAGCTGGACCTCAAGAAGTTCGGGCAAACGTATGGCGGATTACCAATCAACACAGTCAAGAAGATCACCAAGCAGATCTGTCTCGCCATGGACTACCTCCACAGAGTCTGCGGGCTCATCCATACGGACATCAAACCAGAGAACATCCTCATCGAGATCAAAGACGTTGAGAAGTTCATCAGCATGCTCGACCTCCCACAGGAAATTGACCCACACAAGAACCAATACAGTACCCCAATCAGAAACTCCAATCCCCTGCCATCTCCAATAGTCCGCTCAAACAGCTACTTCAACGTCTCGTCCTCTCCAGCTACAAGACCTGTCTCGGGTGAGTTCTACAACATCAACAATAACAACAACAACAACAAGTCCGTGTCGAGTTCGGAGGACTCCACGAGATCTTCCATTAATTACTATGAGAACTACACCACAGACATCACTTCTCAAAACCAGAGCTCCTCCATCTCACCTACACTGAACCCAGTCGTCAACCATCCAAGTTCCCTACACAACTGCTGCACCGTCACCACTTCAGAGACGAACTCCGATGATGAAGATGATGACGATGATGCCGATGAGGATGACCGTGCTTCTTACGAGGCTGACTTCCACTTACCAAAATCCTACCATTTCAGAGAAGACCTCGACGATGCAGAACTTGAGACTTTAGAGTCACTCATCAACATCAAGATTGCAGACCTTGGTAATGCCTCCTATTACAACTATCACTTCACCAACAGCATTCAAACGAGACAGTATCGCTCACCGGAGATCATAGTTGGGTCAAGATCCTGGGGTGCCTCAACTGACTGTTGGAGTATCGCATGTCTTGTGTTTGAACTAGTCACTGGTGATTATTTGTTCCATCCAACACACTCTACTTCGTTCGGGAAGGATGATGACCATCTTGCACAGATCATCGAACTGTTGAATCCTTCACATGAAGAATTAATGTCATTGTTAAGAGGGAACTGCACTCTGAGAGACTACTTCTTCAAAGTCTCACAGGATGTCGATGGGAACGAGAAGGTTGAACTCAGAAGAATAAAGAAACTCAAGTTTTGGAGTCTTGAAGACGTTCTCATGGATAAATACTCATTGGGGATTTACGAATCAAGACACATGGCTGCATTCTTAGGACAATTACTGAGATTATCACCTAAGAATAGAGCAGATCTCGGTGGGTTGTCTAATCATCCATGGTTGAATGATATCGGGCTTTCCGAGAAGGAGATGCGCGAGATTGGCTATGTTGATAGAGAATCCGGATCATGCGGTGAGGATATCAGGGGCTGGTACAAGACTTACGTCAACCCTGAGAATCAGGCTCGTCGTCATCGTCACCGTCACCCATGAGTATTATCATTGAGTAGTAATCAGAGAAGGGAGAAAAGAAAAAAAAAAGGTTATGATTATATTTCAGTTCTGGCGAGTCACTCGTTTGGTTTTATGCAGTCACTTTGGTTAATTGGTTGTGCTTTATTATGGTTTAGTGACTGTTGCATTTGGGTGTTGGTATGTTGATTGGTTTTTAGAGAGTTATACGCCGATATACAGGTTAATTTAAAATTATTATGGTTTTTATGATATCAGTTCGTTAATTATCATGTAGTTATACAAGTGGTGTATAAATTCAACGCTCTTCACGGTCCATGTCGTCCTTGGAGTGCTTACCCTTACGCTTTCTGGACTTGCTGTTCTCTTGAAACTCCTTTGTTTCTCTAACAGCTTCAGCAACCGCTTTATCCACTGTGTCATGAAGACTCAAAATGATGTCTCTGTCTGGGACTTCTTTTGGAAGCTTCATCTCAATGACAGATTCGATTCTCAATATGAGTTCCAAGTCATATTGTGTCACTAAACTTATGGATTTACCGGATCTTCCAGCTCTGGCTGTTCTTCCGACTCTGTGAATGTAGGCTTTTGAATCTGTTGGAATGTCGTAGTTGATGACAATATCCACAGATGGGATATCAAGACCTCTGGCAGCGACATCAGTAGCGACAAGAATGTTTCTATCACCGGATTTGAACTTGTTTAGGGCACCAAGTCTTTGTGATTGTGTGAGCTGTCCATGAAGTGGAATAGCAGAGAATCCAAGAAGTCTCGCAAGCAAGGCTGTTCTCTGAGCATGGGCACAGGTTCTTGTGAAGATAATGATGGACTTACCCATGAACTCATTGAGGAGGTACACGAGGTATGTGTTTTTGTAACCGTCTGGAACAACCATTAGTGTCTGTATCAGTGTATCCACGGTGGAATACTTGTTGGAAACTGCAACTCTCACAGGATTACTCAACGAAGCTCTCTGCAACTTCTCAATCTTTGATGTCATAGTGGCAGAGAACAAATACGTAGTTCTCTCTCTTGGAATCACTTTCAAGATCTTATCCAGAACTGGACCGAACTCCATATCCAACAATCTATCAGCTTCATCCATAACCAAAAACTTCAATGCTCTTAGGGAAAATCCCTTAGTGTTCTCCAAATGGTCCATCAATCTACCTGGCGTGGCGACAATAACATGTGGCTTTCTCATCAGATCCCTAGCCTGGTCCATCATGTCCATACCACCGACAATAGTGGTACATCTCAACCCCATATTGGATCCCAATGCATCGAATGTTTCTCTGATTTGATATGCCAGTTCTCTTGTAGGAGCAAGGACACAGCAGAAGTATGGCGTCTGTGCGTGCCATAATTGCTGAAGAATTGGGATAGCGAAGGCTGCGGTCTTTCCTGAACCTGTCTGTGCAAGACCGATAATGTCACGGCCTTGTAAACCATATGGGATAGCTTCTGCCTGGATTGGAGTTGGCTTTTCGAACTTCATTGCCTCACAGGCTTCCAGAAGTTCAGGAATCAAGTCCAGGTCTCTGAAAGAGGTGAACTTTGGAGCATCAGCGGAGTCCACAACGACTTCTGTCTTAGAACTGGTCTCTGATTTGTCAGTGCTCTCAGACTGTCCGTTCTTCTGCTTCTCCAGCAAAGCTCTCTGTTTTATCTTTTCAGCAAGAGACATGACATTCTCCTTCTTAGCGGACTTTCCCGACTTCTTCTTGATCTTTCCAGCGACACTCATCTTTCTCTAAGTAGTTTTCTCGACTAACTTCTTCTTTAATTTTAGTGTAAGTGAAGTTGACTTAAATATAAAAATTTGTCTTAACTATGTGAAGTGGTGTCCGGATGTCATCGCCAATGAAAAATTTACTTACTGAAAAGTTTAAAGGCTTTTGGCTCAATCATTTAACAAGGACAAAACTCACAATATCAAATAAAACAATGGCTAAGAGAAGAGTAAGTGAGATATACAGAGATTAATATGACCAGGTAACTAACTATTATTTCAGCAAAAATCCAGAACTCATGCTAAGCAGACTCAGGAGGAAATCGCAAAGATTCCTCGCTCGATGGTGCTGAGACTCGGCTCCAACATGAAGAACCACTCCCTGACACAGCTAGTGAGGGACATGAGAAACATCATGCAGCCACACACTGCCATCAAACTGAAGGAGAGAAAGGCCAACAAACTCAGAGACTTCGTCGTGATGGCTGGTCCCCTCAATGTTTCCCATCTGATGATCTTCTCTCAGTCTGAAGCAGGAACCACACAGTTAAGAATCGGAAGAATGTCAAGAGGTCCTACCATAACTTTCAAAGTGGAGAACTACTCCCTTTGTAAGGACGTGGCAAAGATACAGAAGAACCCAAAATCAATCACCAAAGAGTCCAAGATCTACCTGAACCCTCCATTATTGGTTCTTAACGGCTTCACCAACCCATCCAAAGCTGAACCTCACGAGAAACTCCTAATCACCACTTTCCAAAACCTCTTCCCTCCAATCCAGCCACAGAGAACGAAGGTTAATGCTGTGAAAAGAGTCATGATGGTGAATAAGAACGAGGACGGTACTATTGATATCCGTCATTACACTATAGACACAAGAAACGTTGAGGGATCGAAAACTGTCAGAAAGCTCATCAATGCTAGAACGAATCTGAAAAAGAGACTGCCTAACTTGAGCCGTGTTTCAGATGCATCTGAACTCCTTACGGACCCATACGCCAACGGAGCCGGCTTCACCAGTGATTCTGAAGTCGAAGAAGACAATATTGTCGATGTGCAAGATGAAGATGTGAAGCTAGTCGGTAAGAACCAGACAGAGAACCAAGAAGAGGAGCGTAATGTCCGTAAGAAAGCTATCAAGCTGACGGAGATTGGTCCACGTTTGAGATTGAACCTGACGAAGATCGAAGAGGGAATCTCCTCCGGGAAAGTTCTGTACCATCATGATGTCAAGAAGTCCAAGAAGGAGATCAAGCAGCTCGAGGCTAAACACGCACAGAGACAGAAAGAGAAGGAGAAGAGAAAAGAGGAACAATCTGCCAACATTAATGCCAAAAAGGCTAAGAAGGAAGCAAAGAAAGAGAGAAGAAAACTACGTCAAGAACAACTCAAGTCTGGTGAAGTCGCAGAGAACCAGGAAAGTGATGAGGAGTCTGAAGATGACAACGATGACGATGATGCAATTCCAGAGGATCTCGACAGTGATCTTTACAGTGACGTTGACGAGATTGAGTCAGATTCCGAGTAATTAGAATAGATAATTTGATTGAATTTGATGCGTATTACTAGCCTACTACTACTACTACTACTACTACTAATACTTACTAGCACTCACTCTTACTGACTTAAGTACTAGCCGGCCGCGCCATATAAAAGAAGAGTCACGTGAACAAGAAGAAGAAATTGTTTAATGTTTACCCCAAAAAATGACACAATTTTGGTGATGAAACTTTTCTTTCTGAGCAGATTTGAGTCACGAAAAGAGTCAAAGTGCTGGTAAATCAGGTCCAAATACACTTAAAGGGATCGGAGTTGATTACTGAGAGAGGTATATCTCTTTCTTCCATTATTGAATAACCCATTTGTGCTCTTTATTTACAGGCTTGATAAGCGAATAACCACCGATAAGCGGATCGCCCCCAATGAACATTCCCGCTACAGACCACCACCAGCACGCACACTGGCAGCCAGACGACGATGTAACACACTGTCCGTTATGTGACAAAGAGTTCACCTTCTTCTTCAGACGCCACCACTGCAGAAGATGCGGCCGTGTCATCTGTGGAGAGTGTTCCACTACAAGAACAGTCTACAATGAGGGTGACCATATAGCCAGTGCCCCTCACCACCTATTCCCTGAGCCAGAAGATATCCCACATAGAACATGTGATATGTGTGTGGAGGAACTCATACTATTGCATGCCGACAACCAAGGAAGACCGAATCCGGAACTGAATACACTGCCTATGAGGGTTCCATTACGCTCACGGTACATCAAAGACACAACCATGCAGAGAACTACATCACTAGTGGTAGATTCAGACCATGATGATGACCTGTGTCCTATATGTGGTGAGAATCTAGTCTTGAGGTCTGAGCGGGAGAGAGAAGAGCACATTAATACCTGTTTGATAAAGGCGGAGTTTTCAGGAAGTCCAGAGCAGACAAGGACAAGCAATAGAATGCTTGTTTATGCGATACCATATCCTGAACCACAACCTCTCATAGTCTCATGCTCCGATTCCACACTCCCAGAAATAGGATCTCCAAGTTGTGAAAAGGACCATAATCAATATGACGAGTGTTTGATCTGTCTAGAGGAGTTGACACCAGGTGATAAAGTCGGTCGATTAGAATGCCTTTGTGTGTTCCACTATGATTGCATCAAAGCGTGGTTCAAGAGGAAGGGACCAGGGGACTGTCCTGTCCATGCGATGCATCACGACCCATAATGCTAGAGATGATATAATTAATGAGTAACGTAAGTCTTTCGTTTATGAGAGAAGAGTAGAGTGTATTGTAGAGAGTACTACTAAGAGAAGAAGAACTACAGTGAGTGATTTGGCAAACGAATCGTCTGTGACATTGTGCCAGAAAGGAGGGTCAAAAAACCATGGAAGACAAGGTCTGCCATGGAAAAAACACCCACCGAAAGAACCCCCAAATGCTATTGGTAATGTTTAAGAAAGAGCCATATGTTGATGGACTCTTGATTGTAGTTAACTTAACTGTTGCGAGATGAATCTAATCAGAGCTCTGTGTTTCAGAATAGGACTGTGTCCATGGGAAGAATGGAATATGATGATTCCGTTTGAGTGTCGAGGTGGTATGCCTCCGGGATTTCGGGTCGAGTTGGTATGCCTCTGAGTTTTCATGGGCTGAGCCCCGGGTTTGAATAGGAGTGACCATAATGTGATAGTTTCCTGGTTGATGTTTTCGAGCCATATATGATGATGGACTCACTCAAGTAGAGTTTGAGATGGTGCATTTAAATGCGTTGATACCATGCCGATGCTTGGCCTGGATTTGATGAAAGACAAAGACATTGAGGAGATTAGATACCTCACAGCGATGAAGGCAGTGTACTTGATCGATAGAAGACCCTCAATTGGTATGAACGTCTCCACACCTTGAAAGACCAACACCGTTCTCATAAACTAACGACATCAGAACCACACCCACTTGACAGAGACGCATTGAATGGAGAAGAAGCAAGCAGCACACACCGATTGACTCAAAAGTTGCCAGAAAAAATCAATCAGTAGTACAGCTGTCCCAAACCTTGCTAAACCAACACAGCACACACCTCTGCCTCGTAGAATGGTCCTCTCTGCAGTGAAGTGACCGGCACTTTCGCTGCTCTGAAATCCACGAAGAATCGAAAAAGAAGTTGAAAAGGAGAAAAAATTCGTTTGCTCTTTTTTTATAGCCGCTGAAGTGGTGAATTCCGGGGGCTGTTTGGTCGGAATTTACACCATCATATACGCGATGCCCATATAGTAATTTAATTCTGTCTCTCTTAGAAGAAGTTCGAAGAGGATTAAGCTGAGTATAGTGACTATTCTTGATGAGCCAGCCGTCCATATCTCGCTTCTTCCAGCGAAGTCCCGCAAAAACTGTGCAAAAGGAGGTCAAGGAGGAAGATACGTCCCAAGTCATCGAGATCAGCGACTCTGATAATGATGCACCGACTGAAGTTATCAAGAAGGAGCCTCTAGTGCAGCAATCAGAGTCAACGAGGAACACTGAGAAAGTATCGCAGTTTAAATATGATAAGAATAGTCGGCATATTAGTGAGCTTACGGAAGAGCAACGGGATGTTCATGAGAGGTTCAAAGCCAAATTGAACCAGAGATCATACAAAGTGGACAATAATACGGAAGAGAATCCCTCAGAAGACGAGGAAGAAGAGCAACAACCAGCAAAGAAGAAGTCCAAAAAGGCTAAACTGACGCCATTGGATCAGCAAGTGAAAGATCTGAAACTGAATCACCTTGATAAAGTGCTCGCCATTCAAGTTGGATACAAGTACAAATTCTACTGTGAAGATGCAGTCAAAGTCTCAAAGATCCTGAATATAATGCTCGTTCCGGGGAAGTTGAACATCCTGAATGAGACCCCTGAAGATCTACAGTATAATAAGTTGGCATATTGTTCTATTCCTGAAGGTCGTCTTCATATTCATCTACAGAGATTATTAGAATATGGATTGAAAGTTGGAGTGGTGGATCAGCTTGAATCGAGTACGATAAAGACTGTTGATTCTGGATCTTCTGGATTGTTTAAACGAGAGATCTCAAATGTCTTTACAAAAGCGACATATATCGAGTTTGACGACAAGGACAACGTTGGGATAAAGTCAGATAAGACCTCTGATTCGATCATTGCCTTAGTTGAAGAGAAGGAAACTATCACGTTAGTTGCATTCCAGCCACTCACGGGGAGAATCATCTATGATGAATTTAAGGAAGTTGATTTCATGATGACTGAACTGAAGACGCGGCTTTCACATCTTGAACCACTTGAATTCTTGTACTTCCAGGATAACCTTTCATCAGGGACAACAAAGGTCCTAGACAACTTAAACATTCACCAGAATTTGAGACTTATAGCTTATCCTGCACTGAAGAAGACTCATTACTTGAATCAATTGAATGAATTAGTTCATGATTCAGTTGTCGAGTTCTTCTTCACACAATCGAAGAGTTTCCAAACTTGTTGTTCAGTTCTTATTGAATATCTACAGGAATTCCAGCTTGACAATGCCTTTACTAAAAGGTCGAACTTTGTCAGTTTCAACCAGACACAGGCAATGATAATCAATAGCAACACCCTTGAGAATCTTGAAGTTTTGGTGAACTCAACAAATCAAGACCAGAAAGGCTCTTTGATATGGGTTCTTGATCATACGAGAACAAAATTTGGCTATAGACTTCTGAAACAATGGATTTTGAACCCATTGATTGACACTTCACAGATTAACGAGAGGTTGGATGCCATTGAAGAGATCAAAGAGAACTTCAACCACTTTTTAGAGAGTTTGGCCAATGGCATTTTAAAGAATTGTCAAGACCTGGAGAAGAATTTGAACAGATTGAACTACAGAAAGATTAAACGGAAGGAATTATACCAGTTTCTGTACAAATTGGAAGAGCTTGAAAGACTCATTATCAAGTTTGGTAAAATGGAGATAGTTTCAAGGCTCCAGTCCAGTTCACTAAGAGACTTGTTCGGGAAACTGATTGAGGAGACATTAAGCATCAATCCAAGTAAAGTCATCAAGATTATCAATTCTCAGTACGCTTCAGATGATTCAACTGAGGAACATATCTCAAAATACTTCAACCTGCATCATCTGCATGAGTTCATTAACATTGATGATTTGTTAGAGGAGCAGAAAGTTTTCGAGGAAACCAAAGAGGCACTTCAAGAAGAACTGAAATCTATAAGGAAGATTCTGATCCGTCCGAGCTTAGACTATGTTGAGAAGCAAAAAGAACCATACCTAATTGAGGTGAGAAATGCCCTGTTGAAAGCAGTTCCAAAAGACTGGCTTAAGATCAACTCCACAAAGACCATTTCCAGATTCAGAACCCCTGCTGTTTCGAAATTGAACCAGAAGCTCAAATATCACCAGGAACTCTACTTGAAGATCTCACATGATATCTTTGGTCGATTCGTGCAGAAGCTCTCTGACAGTTATGAGCCATTGAGCGTCATTGTTCAACAATTAGCCAAATATGACTGTCTTCTTTCCCTGACGACTATCTCATCACAAGTCGATTACTCTCGTCCAACCTTCACACAATCCAGAGAATTGTTCCTTCAGGATTCTAGAAACCCAATCATTGAATCACTCGGTGCATCGAATACTATTGTCCCCAATACTATTCAAATGGATGAATCTTCATCACATATGATTATTACCGGTCCTAATATGGGAGGAAAATCCTCACTGGTTAAACAAGTTGCCCTGATACAGATCATGGCACAGATTGGTTGTTATATTCCAGCTGGACCTGAATCCAAAATCTGCTGTTTCAATAAGATACTCACTAGAATGGGTGCAAAGGACGATTTGATCCGTGGTGAGAGTACTTTTTACATTGAAATGTCCCAAGTGAGTAAGATCTTGAAAGAATTGGAGACTTCAGATGGGAATTCGCTGGTTATTCTGGATGAAGTCGGAAGAGGCACTGGTACTGTCGATGGAATCAGTATTGCAGAGTCTATTCTCGAATATATGCTGGTTCATGAACAAATCAAAAAGAGGGCATTTGTCATGTTTATCACACATTTCCCATCCATTTGCAAACTATCTGAAAAGTATCAGACCGTGGAGAACTACCATATGAGTTTCATAGAAGAGGAAGTCAAGGCCAAAGAGGATAATGAGATCAATTGGCCAAAGATCACATTCTTGTACGAGTTGAAGAGAGGAATGAGTTCTAGTTCATATGGACTCAATGTTGCTAATCTTGCTGGAATCGATAAGGAGATCCTGAACACAGCATTTCAAAAATCAAAGGAGAGACAGTCCGAAGTTGAAGGGAACAGGGCTAGATTGTTTCAAAAGAAGGTGTGCCGTCTATTAAAGAATGACTCTATACCTGAAGGTGAGATTGAATCCATCCTCGAAGCAATATAGTAACTGTCTATAACATGAATCCATCAATAATCAACGAAATAATGCCTGTAAAGGGGAGAACTATAAACTGAAACATAAACCATAACATAAACAATGCAAAATAACACAAAATGAACCTTTAACCTGTACTATATCTCTTGTCTCAAAACTTCGTCTTGAAAATACTCTTACTTGAGCTTCTAGATCTAGAATCATTCGTCACAGTATAGCTGATCGATCCATACGAGTTACCAGTTCCATACAACATCGTCTCATTCTGTTGACTCTTCGAACCATTATCATGGATCAAAGTCATCGAATCAAAGTCCTGGAATGGATCAATGGATTTAGAGCGATCATTCTCATCAACTGATTCGATTGTACGATCAGCGTCATTGGATTCATCTTCTGCTTCTTCATCATATGGGATCTTGAGAACCTTATCATTGGCAATATCAATGGATGAAGGTCTGTGAGATCCATCTGCGTTGTAGTGATCTCTGTGGAAATCCGTACCGTTCTTAGACAAGACAGGGATCATTGGAGCTTTTTGGTTTCTTAGGAGTGCCCATTGGACATTCTTGAAGAATGGATGGTTTTTGATATCAGAGGCACCGAGTCTCGATCCAAGACGCTTGTTCTCATCTTTTATCAGAAGTTTCTTGATCAAGTTCTTGCAATTAGATGAAACTTGCTGGATATTGTCATGGAATACCACATCAGATCTCATAATCTGGGAAAAGGTCTGGTTTCTGTTGGATCCTTTGAATGGTGTCGTACCAAACAGCATTTCATAGATCAGAATACCCAGAGTCCACCAATCAACAGCGACAGTATGTCCCTTACCAGCAATCACTTCCGGTGCGATATATTCTTCTGTTCCAACAAATGAGTTTGTTCTGAAACCATCAATGCAAATCTTCGTGTCTAAGTTGATCTGGTTCTTATTGGCAAAGTTCGAGGTGGAAATGGATGGATTCTTTGTCGATTCACTTTGCTTCGACAGGTCAAAATCCGATAACATAATGTGTCCAGATTGATGGAGCAGAATATTCTCAGGCTTCAAATCTCTATAGATGAATCCCATCAGATGTAGATACTCTAAGGCAGCAGTAACCTCACTAGCGTAGAATCTGGCATCCGGTTCAGATATGCACTTAGATCTTCTTGTCTGAAGAGCCCTGAAGAATTCACCACCCATGCAGTACTCCATACAGAGATAGAGATGCTCTTCAGATTGGAATGAATGGTAGAGCGTGACAATAAATGGATGGTTCGAAGTTGCCAGAATCTCCTGTTCAGCAAGTGCTCTCTTGATTTTGTTTCTCTGTATCATTTCCTTCTTGTTCAAAACCTTCATGGCAAACAGCTTATTGGTGGCCTTCTCACGAACTAAATACACTTTACCAACATCACCTTTCCCTAGTAATCTGATCTTCTCAAAAGACTGTGGACCAACTTGGAGGTCAGCCACTTTAATGGAATGAGAAAGTATCGATATCTTTCTTGGTCTCGTTTTTGGACGCTCTGCTATATCTTCTAACTTCTTATCTCCCTCTGCCATATCTCTAATGTTCAGAGGAGCAGAAGCGACTCTTCTCAGAGTTGGCTTCTTTGACGTATCTTGTTGGGTCTCAGCCATTTGTGATAGTGAAGATGCTCCCTCCGCCTGTATACTTTCCTCCTTCCCATTTAATTCTGTTCCTTTGGTGGCAGCATCTTCCTCTTCGATCTGGGTAAGCTCCGCTATGGACTGATTATTCTCTTTCAAAGCGAATGGAACCGGCCCATGTTCGCTATTTGAGATCAATTCAGAATTGACGTCTTCTACACCATCAGAATGTGGAGGAAGACCTTGATGTTTGAAGTATGGTTGTGATGATACTGTTTGATGTTGCTTTTTGGATTCAGGTTTGTGTGGATGTGGTGTTGAAGGGGATCTCATTCTTCTGGCAGCCATTGACAGGAAGGATGCCTTCCCATGGGTTTCTGCGCCTTTCGGACGTTCCAATTCGGCATCTGCTTCCTCCTCTGCCTTCTCAACTACTTCCATCGCCTGATCCTGTTCATTCTCTGATGCGGCCTTCCCATCTTTAGAAGGAAGAACTGTATTTGAGGAGTTCATTCTGAACAAACTCTTCAGCTTCACCGAGAGCTTCTTCTCCTGCTCTACAACAGGGGGTGTAGCAGCTCTGCTGCCATCACTGGCATTATTCTGTGGGAAATGCTCTTTTTCCTGATCATGGGCTGGTCCAGGCGTGACACTTGGAGGAGGGATGGACTCAGGCTTCGGACCGTTAGCAATGTTGGACTGCGAACCTCCATTGGTATTAGAAGAGCCGAAATTCAGCAACTTCCCGAGTGACATCGATCTGCTGCGGGATACCTTCTGGTCGTTCGTGGATGGCAGTTTCTCATTGTTGATGGAGGTTGTGGCTGAGGGTTCCGTGCTGCTGGTGGACCCAATTTCCTGCTGTGTGACTTCGGCAGTGCTGTACATGATCTGCTGAATCTGCCTGAGATTGTAGTAAGTGTCTAATTCGGCGGTTCTTCTCTGATAGTGAACGCGATGTGTTTGAATGCAACGGCTCCTTTGTGCTTGTTGTTGATCTCCACACTCTAAGCACCTGCTGTTTCTGGAATAACTTCGCTGATATTGAACAAATTCGACAAATAACTGGGGGTGGTTCAATTCTCCGACCTCGATATTCCTTTCTAAGCGAATAAACAGCCCTTTAAAGCTCGCGTCTTGTGTACTTTAAGCAAGAAACTTCGCCTTTCTGTCTCTTTTGATTACTGATCGACTTCAAAACTGATTGTTGACAAACCTCGGGGAAATGTACAAACTGGGTAATTATCCATAATAGGAAATATCTATAGGGGATCTCCAAAAAAGTATCAACTTTTGAAGAAGTTTCAAATATCTGGTTAATTCCTCTGTCTTGTCAATGCTTGAGTGGCTCTACTTGGTTATGTGCTGTTAGGTTTCTACTACACTGACTTCCTGCTGATTTACCCCCTTCTGCTTCCTTTCTAGTGCAGATATCTACCTTATTCACTGCACTTACCCAATTCAGACCACCACCTGTTTCAACAAATCACCATTCTCCCATCCAAAAGAAGTAAAACCAGCAGGAACAGTGATATCATTCCCGCTTCTATTTCAGGAAACAACCTGTCACAATCTGCACAGAATCATGCCCACTTCCAACCTTCTTACCCCTGGCCATGTTTCAAATCTTTGATGTTATGCAGATGTGGTCCGAACCGATGAGCTGAAACCAACACCAAACAAAGAGCCGTTTCTGTTGATCTTTAAGCCCTATGAATCTCTAATTGTGCTTCATTTCACTCTCCGAAGGCTCTGTTTTATCTTTGTTTCACTGTACTGTTTCAAAATGTTCAATATCCTTTATATAAACTGAGCTTCTCCCTCCATTCGGCTTCATGAAATGGGTCCCCTCTCAAAGCCCAATATACCCCAGAATAACGCCATGAAGTTGACTAATACCGTGACATTATTGACACTTTTGGCTTCATCTCAAGCTCAAAGTCTATTCAATGCGAGCTCACTTTCAAGTGTTTCAAGCGTTTCTAGTGTTTCCAGTGAAGACCACTTCATCTACAGCTCTGGAGTCACCACAGAGACACAAGTCCAGAACCAGACAACTATTGTCACTATTACTTCATGTTCAGACAATAAATGTTCAGAAACGACATCTCCTGCTTTGATTTCAACTGCGACATCTACTGAATATGGAACAGTCACAGAATACACTACCTGGTGTCCACTGCCTTCTTCTGAATCCTCCGTTGACTATGAGATCTCCACTGAGACCAAGACCGAAGAGACTACAACTCTAGTCACGATCACCTCTTGTTCTGGTGATGTTTGCTCATCAACTGAGTCCACTGCTCTGGTGTCAATTGCGACGACAACTGAGTATGGTGTTGTCACTGAGTACACTACCTGGTGCCCACTCACGAGTACTGATTCCGCATCTTCAAGTCTTGAAACCTCGTCTCAAGTCTCTTCATCCAGTTCTGAGACTGAATCTGAACAGGCCACCGCACCATCCAGCAGTGCTGCCTCTGATATCACAACTACTGATGCTTCATATTCAGAAGGTTCCGTTGGTTCCTCATCGCATATTGAGACTTCTGATGGTGAAACCACTACTTTGGGTGGTGCTGGTACCACATCAACTCCTTCCTCCTCTGGTGTTTCGGCTTCAACTGAGACTGAGACTGAAGAAACCACCACTCTGGTGACTATCACCTCCTGTTCCAATGATGTCTGTTCATCTACTGAGTCTACTGCCCTTGTCTCCATTGCCACGGTCACTGAGCATGGAACTGTTACGGAGTACACTACCTGGTGTCCACTCACATCAACTACAGAGTCTGCCTCAGTGCCATCCACCAGCTCTTCTGGAAAGGTCTCCAGCACTGCTGAGTCCTCGTCAGAGGCTTCGGTCTCCTCTTCCACAGATGGAACTACTACCTTGAAGGGCGACTCCACCACTTCGACTCCGGATTCTCAGATTGTGAGCTCCCAGTCTGGTTCATCGACTACTGTGTCCTCTACTGAACCAGGTACCTCTTCCCATAACAGCGATACTGTTTATGAATCTACTTCTGAGACTACCGAGACTGAACAAACCACCACAGTTGTCACTGTTCAATCTTGTGGCGACGAAGGCTGTTCATTATCCGAAACTACTGCTTTGGTCACTGTTGTCACTGAAACCCATGAAGATATTGTCACCTCTTACACTACCTACTGTCCGTTGACATCGACAAGCAGCACCCCTGTGAAAGAGTCCTCTTCCTCCTCTACGACTGTCTCATCCACTGAGTCCTCTGCTGTGACTACTAGTACCTCTAAGGCCTCAAGTTCACCTTCCGTCACTCAGTCCTCTTCTGACTTCACCACCATCAAGCCAGAAGGTTCCACCACTTCCCAGCCTCAGTCACACACCACGAAGACTGAAGACACTACTACATTGGTGACTGTGACCTCCTGTGATGAGCAGAAGTGTGTTTCTAGTGAATCTTCCGCCTTGATTACTGTCGTAACCACCACTAAGGACAACACCATCACCCACTACACTACCTGGTGTCCTTTGACAACTGAATCAGAGGAGACAACCACGACTCCTCTGACTTCTTCATCTGGTTCTTCTTCAGTGTCCACCACTTCTGCCTCCACTGGTTCTACTACTGGTTCTTCTTCTGTGCCTTCCACCGCTGGATCCTCCTCTGAGACAAAGACTTCCAGCACTTCTGATTTCTCCTCCATCAAGCCTGTTACCCCAACATCTTCCAGTCTTGAGCAATCTGAGAGCACCACGGTTCACACGACTCAGGACACCACTACTCTTGTGACCGTGACTTCCTGTGACGAGAACTCCTGTTCTTCCTCTGAGTCTTCTGCTCTTGTGACAGTTGTTACTGAAACTACTGGTGGTACCGTGACTGAGTACACAACGTGGTGTCCATTGACTTCTACCACTGAGTCTTCAACTCCTGTCGCAACCAGTTCTACCAGCTCTGGCTCTTCAAAGCCAGGCTCTACTACTGTGAGAAGTACTAGTACACCAGTTGAATCCACGCCTGTCACCTCTGAGTCAACTCCAGCTTCGACTAAGACTCCATCGACAACCAGTGTGACATCTTCTACCTCTGAGACTACTACCTTGGTTACTGTCACCTCTTGTGATGAAAAGACTTGCGTCACTGAATCGTCTAGTGCAATTGTCAGTATTGTGACTTCTACCTCTGAAGGAATTGTCACTGAGTATACCACTTACTGTCCTTTGACTTCATCATCTACTGCTTCTGAGAAGTCTTCTGTCCCATCAACACATGGTGATACCACCACTACTGTGAAGCCAAAGGAGGAGACATCTACCCCTGAGAACAAGACTGAGACTACTACTGAGACCCCAAGAGAGACTACTGTGGTGAGTGAGACTTCCTGTGATGAGAAATCCTGTGTTGCTCAGACTTCCACTGCTCAAATCACTGTTGTGACATCAACTCATGAAGGTGTTGTCACAAGTTACACCACATACTGTCCATTGTCTTCTGATGTCACGACTCCTGAGGCTTCTACTTCCGTTACTTCAACCATCAAACCAGTTGAGCCAGATACCCAGTCCACCCCAGCATCGAGCTCTACTCCTGCTGTTACCACTGAGGAAGATACCACTGCCACTCCACAGTCAACCTCAACCCAGACTACTCAGAAGACTGTGACACATGCTACTGAATATGCCACCACATCTGTTGAAACAACCTCTGTTGTCACTTCTCAGACTCAAGTGACGACAATCTACTCTGATTCTACACCTGTCTCCACCGGTACAACAGTTGTCCCTGTCACTACCCAGAAGGAGATCACTCACACAACCTCTGCAACTTCCTCTGTTGTCTCCGTCTCCCAGTTTGAAGGCGCTGGTTTCGATTTTAAGAGAGGTAAGGGCCCAGTTGGTTGGTCTCTACTTGCCTTAGCTTTGTGTCTTGTTTGATCAATTCACCCACTTTTTACGTTTGTTACTCTTATCATTTCCCTCTACTTTAGTACCTCGTCTATAGATCTTTTCAATGAATTGTTGTATGAAAGTCCCTGATAATAGTAGATCAAGAACGTACAATATCCCATTTGGCTTCCGTTACAGAGACTTCTGCTCCAGCATTATCATCATAATCGTAAAACTCACCTTCATCGAGCAAAACCTCGTCAAACTTCGTGGTAGTCTCAGCTCCCTTCGCTATGAACTCACCAACTGGGATGAATTCTACCAGTTCGGCTCCTCTTGATTCAATATCAAGCAGTGGAACATTCTTCCCGTTATCCTCAATCGTATACTTCTTGCCTGTTTCATCTATCTGCACAGAAGATTCTCTCCCACAGGTCTTACACTTGAAGACAAAGCTTGCCTGTCCTCTTCCCGTCGATAAGTCATGCTGTTCCCATCTGTTGATGATGATCTCCTTTGGATGTATCTCCCGGCAAGATGTGCACTGAATCTTGAATGTGTACTCAAATGGACTCTCAGCTGTGTCTTTTGGTGCCAGATCAGTCAGACCTTCCAAATTCGCGTTCAGAACTAGTTTGAACCCCATTTTCCTCTCTTAATATCTCACTTTATTGAGCTTATTCAAGGGACAATTGGCAGCTCTTCGGAGTTTGTTACAAAGGGCATCGGACAGTTCCTAAAAGAGTAAACGGTGTCTGGGTGTTTTATGAATTATGGGCTCAGAAAAGCCAATCAGAAACAGACGAAAAGGTCAGTAGTTTAACGGGTGTGTGACTATCAGTTCCTGCCTGTGCGAGGTCTCTTGTGCGAGTGTGTGCCATGTCGCTATTCTTCACAGGAAATGGTTGCAGGAGCCGGCTTTTCCAGCCCAAACTGCTCCGTTTCCAGAATTCTGGCCGCGTACAGCGAAAGATTCACAGTCAGAGTAGCCCACTCAGGTATTCACCATCCGGCGCTTTCTCAGCTCGTCAGAGTCATATTCAGTTCAAGAATACTTCACAGCTCTTGTGGTCGTATTTCAAGGCACCAAGTAATCTCCTGTTTATCACCACAAACTTGATTGGGTTGGGAATCATCACCACCTATAGAGGACTGAATACATTAGCTCATGCAGATGCCAACGATTTGAAGGAAGTACCCCTACTAGGAAAGACTAAGGACCGTCGCATCAGTTGGGAGAACCACCAGAACAAATTTATTGACTGGGAAAGCATACTCAGAAGAAAAGAGAAGGAAAGCGATGACCGCTCATTGGATGACTCCAAGTCCGACGATTTCTCACCACTGATCGAAGATGATTTGATTGAACTTGGGACAGAGGAGACACAAGACTTACCGAAGGAGAGAGTTGGTTACCTTATAAGTTTAGAGCTTCTCGAATTGGGGAAATTTTATAATACTTTGAGGAAGATTATTAGGGCTGAAAAGGATTATGAAAAGGCATATGCATTCGTCAACCAGAGGATAGACATACCCAAGAATCCAACATACGAGCATCATCTGAAGAACAAGACTCTTTACGATTTTTACAGACAGCATAACTCATTGAGAAACAAGATTTTCTCCAATGTTAACAAACAAGTCACCTTTGACTACATGAGAGACCAAAAAGCAGGAGGAAGTGGATCATTATTGACAAAGAAGCAGTTCAAAGCTGAATTTGACAAACAAATCAAGCAATTCGCACATGTTAATACCCTTCAGGATAAGTTTTTGTCAAGAATGGGTGCTCTGTTCCAAAACTACACCGAGACAGATTATCTATGGATCTTCAAGAAACTCAACACTTATCCGCAAAATGAGAATTTCAAAGTGTTGTTGAATGTTATCAGTTTGGCAATGATCAAACAGGCAGGTTCATTCATCAAGACAGAAGAGATGTTCTTCCAGATCCTGAGAAACGCAGTGCTTTCAACCAATAAGCTGATCTTTGAGAAGTGTCTCTCAATTTTGAATCTATCTCACGATGATCTGAATAGAGTCCAACTTTCCAAGAAGGCCACCAAGATTGTGAGAGCTGTTGCTGAAGGGAAGAAACTGTTTGAGTATACATTCTCTTTGAAGACTTGTCTGTACGCTCTCAACGGGATGATGAGACTGAACTACAGCAAACCGGATCTCAAGAAAGCTTCCAAGAAGCTAATCGCAGGTCTTCAGACAATGGAAAATGGTGAACAGAGGGTTTCCTACGCTCTCATACCGAACCATCCAAAGAAGCCAGTTTCAGCGATATTCAACAAGACGGAACTGAATCTGATCCCACTTGAATTGATCAACAGTGCCACGAAAGTAGCATTGAAGACTAACGACACATACTTGCAAACATGGTGTGTTGTTGCAATCACCAAGAACGAGGAACTAGAGAGAGGTGACAAACGAAAGAGATTTAAACAATTGAGAGAGGGCTCTACTAATGAGGATTTGAAGGCATTGATAGAAGACCTGGAGCAAGCCCTATGAACGATTAATGTAAATAATAATGACTATAGACTATAGTCTGTACTTAGAGCATATAAACGCGATACGAATAGAACTGGATTGTAGTTAGTAACCTATTCCATGAATTGGAACAGTTTCAAAACATCACTTTGTTGTCTATTGTTGAAGAATCATATGAGCTGGGTTTAATGCAAGTTTGTCCACATACTTTGATTTTGGAATATAATTTGTAAAACTTCTGGTTTAAATCACTAACAACAATAGACACAGCTTGTTCATGAAACATCACACTCTTGAACTTACTCTATTCATATCAACATGGGGCAACTTCCCACAATTCATTGACGAAATGGTGAAAAATTTTTGGAAAGAAAAGTTTCGGCAGTTTTTTTATATAGGGCAAAGAAATTGATATGCGCACGTCTTTTGTACCAATTCAAAAATTTTCGGACAGAATTACAAGCGATGCCCTCAGTAAAGGGGACAATTTAACAGAAAGTGTTAGCAGATTTCAACCAATAGGAGATCCTATCCCATTAAAAGATCATCACAAATAATCCATAATGAAGATCCTCACGACGAACTTTGTCAGATGTGCCATCAAATCCTGTGAATCCTCCACTGATGCATTTCCTCTCCACTTCAAAGAGTGTCAACTACAGCGAGTCGAACAGGAGTTCCAACCTGAATTCATCCTGAACATCCTCGACAGAATACATTGGGATGCACTTCTAGCAGTGCTCAAGGATCTCGGAAACACCTCACTTCCACAAGAAAGACCAAACATAACAATTGAAGACATTGAACTGCTCAAAAACCTTCACGAACTGCTCATCGAGACGACGATAGTCGAGGGACAGATGGTCTGCCCGAACTGTGGACACATATACTACATCAAGAACTCCATTCCAAACTTCCTCCTCCCTCCACATCTGGCCTGATAGACGCTTCTCAAACGTATAATAGTACAGCTTCATTAATGTCCCATCTGCTTACATAACTATAGTAGTAAAGATGACGTAATTATTGAACGCGTTTTTTTATAGATTCTCGAGTCCTCAAAACTTGTCTGGTCCAAATTGTTCCTTTTGATTCCACATAAACACTCATCAGATTGACCTCAACTTCGCAGCTGGGACTTCGGACAGTTACTGAGTGCATTAATAAGACAACAGACACTCTCACTTAGCTCATACCTCACTGGTTTTCACTACCCGATAGCTTCACTCCTTTGGTTCTTCCACACAGACCAAAACCGCTCTCATCATATCAAGAAAGATGCAGTTTTTGGCCTCTTGCCTATTGTTGGCGTCTGCCTTTGTTAAGGCCGATGACAGCACCACCAGTGACACTGACCTAGTTGGAACGTGGTCCTCTAAGTCCAACACAGTTTTCACGGGGTCTGGATTCTACGACCCAGTTGATGAGTTGTTAATTGAACCCGCTTTACCAGGTCTCTCCTACTCTTTCACGGAGGACGGATACTATGAAGAGGCGGCCTACCAGGTGGTGTCCAACCCAAAGAACCACTCCTGTCCAAGTGCAGCACTCACTTTCCAACATGGAAAGTACACCATCTACAGCAATGGAAGTTTACTTCTCGAGCCTTTCAAGGTCGATGGACGTCAGCTCGTCTCGGAGCCTTGTCAGGATAAGGGCGTCTCCACCTACAACAGATACAACCAGACCGAGTTCTTCCTACAATACGAGATCTACCTGGACCCATACCACGGTCGTCAGAAATTGAGTTTATATCAATGGGATGGTGCTCCAACACAGCCACTTTACTTGGCCTACAGACCTCCGATGATGCTTCCTACAGAAACACTAAATCCGACATCAGCAAATGGTGGTGCCCAGGAGACAGCCGCTTCCAAGTCTAAAAGATCACTGAGAGAGCTTGTTAGAAGAAGTTTTGAGAATAAGGACAGAACCACTGCTGTGCGTAAGGCTTCGTTCGACCTCGACTTTTGGTGGTGGGCCTCTATTGGCATGATCTCCGTGGGTTCTGCCATGTATGTTTATTTGTGATTTGTTAAGGGTATTGTTATATGTTAATCATGCGTTTGTTATAGATTCCTGTTTGTAGTAGATCCGGCATTCTTGATCAGTGTGTCAGAGGCTGAATATAGTAGCCGTACTTTTTGCAGAAACTTCAAACTACAGTGCGATTTATAGGGTGAATAGTATGACAATTGATTAGAATGTCGATTCAGATCCCTTCTCTACCGCAGACCTCATTGGATTTCATCATTGTGATCCATCAAACCTTTCAATTGTCAACTTTCAGGCGTACTTGACTAGTCTCTAAATCATGATAAATACTCAGATCTGTGCGTTTTCCACCACTAAAAAGCAGGAATAACCTACAATCATCAATCAAGAGCACTATACCATCACCCTGAGACACTTCACGCGTCCAAAACCCCTTCAAAGGAGGGATTCGCCTAGTTTTGGTAGCCCAAATTTTCGGTCACAGTGTGGTAGTGAGCTAGAAACGGAAATCTCGAATTCTCTCGGTAGCCAAGTTGGTTTACGGCGCAAGACTGTAATGGAAACAAAGTAATCTTGAGATCGGGCGTTCGAATCGCCCCCGGGAGACTCTATTTTTTTACATCCCTTTCACTACTACAACAATCTCTCCCCTTATTTGCTACTAATTGTTCTCACGGTCTTAATGCATTGACTGCGTTCCGAAGTTCCTACTAACATTAACCAATTGCCGCTCCGGTTATGTCAGTTTTTGGAGCTCATCTCCGGAGTAGAAAAATCAACATTTTTGATTTCGAGCCAGTGTGCTCCGTTTCGTCCTTGTCCTTGCTCAAGAGTCAAGACCCTACCACTGAACCAATCATCGCATAATGGTCTCTTCACACATCGCACCATCAATCCTCGCCTCCGACTTTGCCAGCTTGGGAAGTGAGTGCCGTAAAGTTCTAGACGCAAAGGCCGATTGGCTCCACATTGATGTCATGGATGGCCACTTCGTTCCAAACATCTCGCTGGGAATCCCAATCGTTGAGAGTCTAAGAAAGGCCTTCCCAAGAGGTGGTAATGCCGACACACCAGATGCTTTCTTTGACTGTCACATGATGGTTTCCGAACCTGAGAAGTGGGTTGCTGAGTTTGCCAAAGCAGGCGCTGACCAGTTCACTTTCCACATTGAAGTCGCAAAGGATCCTGTCGCCTTGATCAACCTGATCAAGTCTCACAACATGAGGGCTGGATGTGCTGTGAAACCAGCTACTCCAGTGGAAGCACTATTTGAGATTGCTCCTCTACTGGACCTGGCTCTAGTCCTAACCGTTGAGCCTGGTTTCGGTGGACAGAAGTTCATGGCTGACATGATGCCAAAGGTTGCTGCTCTAAGAGAGAAGTTCCCTCAATTAGACATCGAAGTTGATGGTGGTCTAGGAAAAGGTACTATTGGCGAGGCAGCAAAGGCCGGTGCCAATGTTATTGTCGCAGGTACTTCTGTGTTTACTTCTCCAGAACCAACTGAGGTCATTGGATTTTTGAGAGACAGTGTCGATGACAACTTGAAAGAGAGGGGCTTGTTCACTGCTGCTTAATCATACGTTATCTCAAGTTCGCTTTCAGCATAGTTATAATCACGTTGTATTAATGAAGTGCACTGTAGATTCTAAAATCCATGTTAATTCTCATGGATATATAACCTCCACGCAACTAATAAACACAATGTGGGCTAATGTACAGTTCATTTTGGATAGACACAGTTAGTTCAAACAAAGACTGGGCCTCCAAGAGTGGTACCTTCACCAGAAGTGTTGACGACAAAAGCGCCTGATGCAGCGTCGTCCAACACGGAAAACAAAGCCTCCTTCACACTATCTATTTTCGTCTGCTTCTTCTGCTTTCTGGAAGACGTCTGCTCCTCTTGGTCGATATCCATGGACTCCTCGGCTTGTGCGGTGGCATCTATGAGGATTTTATCCTCAAGGTCCTTTCTTTGTTGAATGTATCTCTTGTTTCTCTCAATCTTCTGTAGTCTCTTCTTGGAAAGGGTGTTGGTGGTGATATTTCCAGATGTAGATGCACCGTTGTAGACGTCAAGGGCTGTGGACTTAGCTAGACCAGAGGTGGAAGAAGCAGCGCTTCTTGGTGGTGCTAGAAGACCTTTTTGCACTCTAGCGGCTCTCTTTTTTGCGGCTGAGGCGTGCTTTCTGGCCTGATTTATACCCTGCTTTGGCTTGTTGATGGAGTTTCTGGAAGGCATCTTGATAGAGACAGTTGTAGGAAGTTGGAGTTGCGTAAAGGGCCGTTACCTGATAGTAGTAGCTCATCGCATAAATTTTTTTCCATATCGGCGTGCGCGTAACAAAATGGAAATACTATACTATGGCACCAACAACACTTATAACAGTTACTTTCCTCTTACGACCAGCAAGAAGTCTGGCCCAGGAATCTACTACCAACTCTGAAGAAGCGTATATGATTTATTTAGTGATTAACCTTTTTGCTTAATCCCTAATTAAAAGAATGGAACGGCAGCACCATCACCACGAGGATCTGATCCACCAGAATAGATCAAGGGCTCAACAGATTCCTTTCTGATGATCTGACCCCTACCAAACAGCTTTCTCCCATATCCAGAGATCACTGCGACTTCATGTCCAAGGTCTCTCAATCCCTTCACGACCTCTGGATCAATACCCTCCTCAACGTTGACAAGAGTGACAGATCTGCTCACAGGGCCATGGGAACCTAGTCCCTTGTCAGTGTGGGCATAGTCGTCATGTGGGGACAATGAGATTCTAGGAGCATCCAGCGCCTCTTGAGGGTCCAGGCCAAATAGTAGCATGTTGAAGAATACTTGGACGTGAGCCTGAGGTTGGTTGAAACCACCCTGGATACCATAACTGGCGTACAGTTCCTCCTTTCCATCAGCCAAAGGTGATGTGATCAGACCAGGGATAATAGTATGGTAGGATCTCTTACCACCTTCAAGGACATTTTTGCTTTCTGGGCGGAGACTGAAGTTGGCACCTCTGTTCTGCAAGAAGAATCCTCTTTGTGGGACAAGAATACCTGAACCAAAGTTATGGAAGACAGAGTTGATGAAACTTGCAGCATTACCATCCTTATCTGACACAGAGAAGTAGACAGTGTCTGACTGGAAAGACTCATTAGGTAGCGATCCGACTTGTAAGTCATCATTGTTGAGTGCACTGTCAGCCTTGAAGGCCTCTGATCTTTTTGCGAAGTACTCCTCTGATGAGAGAAGCTTCAAGATGGACTCATTAGCATCAATTCCGTACTTGGCTAACAGGTGCTCATGGTCACTGACGTATTCTTCAGAGTCCTTAAATGACAGTTTTAGAGCCTCAATGACCAAGTGCAAGTACTCAACAGAATTGTGTTTCAATTCATCAATGTTGATCTTCTTCGACTTTGCCAAAGCTTTGATTAGACCCAATGCCAGCAGTGCAATAATACCAGATCCACTTGGTGGGATTTCCCAAAGCTTCTTGCCCAGGAACTCGATTGAGATTGGGTCAACGAAAGTTGAAGTATGCTCCTTCAAGTCTGAAAGCTCCAACAAACCACCTCTTGACTTGACTTCCTCAATAATAGATTCAGCGACTTCACCTTCGTAAAACCCCTTCTTTCCTTTTGTAGCGATTATCTTTAAAGTCGAGGCGAGGTAAGGGTTCTTAATCAACTGTCCTGTCTTTGGGCTGAGGAAGATCTTGAGCTCCTTCTCTTTGAACTCATCAGACTTTGACGCATTCACAGCTTTCAAATCAGCTTCGGAATTACCAGCAATCACAGCACTGAGTTCAGAGATTGGGTATCCATCCTCAGCTAGTTCGATTGCTGGTTGTAGGACCTCAGAAAAGGTGACATTTCCAGATCCCCATTTCTCAATGGCATCGTACCAGGCAGCAACACAACCAGGAACATTGACTGAATGAATCGAGTCGACCTTGAGTCTGTTGTGCTTGATCTCCTCCTTGTGTTGCAGAACATATTCGAGACTCAGCTTCTTAGCTGATCTTCCAGTACCATTCAACCCCTCAACTTTCTTGTTCTTGTTATCGTAGAAGATCACGAAGGCATCACCACCAAGATCGGTGGAAGCAGTCTCTGTAACTCCTAGGGCTGCCGCGACTGCAACTGCGGCGTCGATGGCATTACCTCCTTTCTCCAGGATCTTGATACCAGCTGCATTAGCTAGAGGTTGCGTAGATGTCACAATTCCCTTGGTGGAGTAAACAGTGGATCTTCTAGAAGCGAACTTTGGCTCAGGCATTGTTAAGTGTCGTGATAGTATGAAGTATTGGAGACCCTGACTAGATCAGGGAAAGACGAGTCATAAATCTGCGTGATGTCGATGGAGAGTTTAAACTACGTTCCCACATTAAATCGGCGGACCGGGTTGCGGACCGTTTCCGGCATCGATACTGGGCGAATCAAGACAGATTTCGTGCTTCAACAGCCACTAAAATTGCCATAAGACCGGCTCACCAAACTAAAGGATTTAAGACATGGCACCAAGTCCAACAAGCACTGGAAGATTCATTGCAGGAGTCATAGGACTCTCCATTGGATGCTTCACGACATACCTCTTGACTAAAGACTTCGAGCTGATAAAGTTCGAGCCAGCTGAGTCTTCAGTGGACGAGAAGGGACAGAAGAAGAGATTCAAAGTATCGTTCAGGGAGATGCAGCCCTTAGAGCTCAAACCAGAAGTCGCTGAGAGAAAGAGACTGGAGCTGTTGGAAGAACAGAAACGCAATGGAGCACAGAATGCAAAAACTACCAATAAACAGGAATTGGAGCAGATTATACAAGAACCTACAAGCTGATACCTTCAGAGCAATGGGCTCCCTATTTATTATCTAGTCGTGTATTTATTGATGAAAACTGATGATGTCCTTGTCGTAGAGTTGATAGCATAGGTTTATATGACCATTACTTGTATCAAGTTCAATTCATCGATATGTTCAACCGTCAAACAACCCAAAAGCCATTCAGTTTCTCAACCATAGATTCTAATATCCACATCTACATCAAACTAACCATAGAAAAATCTTCAGACATTAGACTAGTAAACAAGAAAAGGATCAAAAGAGAATGGTATAAACCTCCCAATAAAAACAAATCACAATAGAAAAAAAAGTAGCCAATCACTGACATACCAAAAACTCAAACAACATGTTGGATAGTATAGTCAGATCGTGCATCTTCAGTGAAGATTCCTTTCAATTATTTCCCAATTCTTTTCAACTTTCGGCCTGATTCTCTTTGAAATCTCTAGTAACACTATCCTAAAACAACCCAAAAAAATATATTTACAACATCACATCACAATCTCTAATGATACCTTTCTGTCTTAAACATACTCATCATTCAAAAATTTTCCTTTCTGCTTTTATCCTTTTTTTGTATCTTTTTTAAATTCATCATTACCCATCTTTGATTGTTCTTCAGCCTCCAAGTTCAACCCAATTAGGCCTGAGCTGGAGCTGGGGCCTCACCAGCCTCACCAGCAGCAGCAGCCTCAGCCTCCTTGGCCTCCTGGTAGGTCTGCAAAGCCTCAGAGAAGTGTTGGTGGAATAGCTCCTCGTTAGCCAAAGCGTCCAAGATCTCGTTGTTTGGCAAGTCTAGCAACATACCAGTGATCTTAGAAGCGAACTCAGAGTCAACAGATGGACCAGTGGCAACAACCTTACCGTACAATTGGTCACCCAAGACTCTCTTTTGGTCTTGCTCTGGCATGTTTGGTAGGTCCTCAGCTAGCTGAGCAAGGTTAATACCTTGTGCTTGAGGTGGAAACTCATCACGCTGGTTTCTTGGTCTGTTTTGACCTCTGTATGGACCACGTTGACCTCTACCTTGGAAGTCTTGGAATGGTGGCATACCGTAGACTGGTTGTCCGGTTGGCAAAGGTCTTTGCCATTGGCCTTGTGGACCTGGTCTTGGGACACCTTGCATCATGAATTGTGGGTTTGGAATTGGTGGGCCTCTAGCACCTGGTGGAAGGAAGCCTGGTTGTTGACCGTTGAAGTACATTGGTTGGATGAATTGGCCTGGAGCACCTTGAGCCAAAGCAGCCTGTTGGTGCTGTTGTTGCAATCTGTACTGGGTTCTGTTCAGGATTTGTTGTTGTAGGTGAGATCTTCTAGCCTCCTTGTTTTGGGCCAAAGCAACGTACAATGGCTTGTCCATCAACATGGCACCGTTCATCTCGGCGGTGGCCTTGGTAGCTTCCTCTGGGGAAGAGAAGGAAACGAAACCGAACCCCTTGGACTTTCCATTCTCGTCGCGCATGACCTTGACGGAGGTGATGGTACCGAAGGTTTGGAACTCCTCTCTCAACTTCTCGTCGTCAATGTTCTCGTTCAAGTTCTTGATGTACAAGTTGACACCCTGGGACTTGATCAAGTTCTCCATTCTGGCGTTCTCGTACTGGTTCTTCAACTCCTCCAATCTCTCGGACTTCTTTTGGGCTCTTCCGACGTAAAGCTTCTTGCTCTTGAGCTCCTTGTCGTTCAACTCCTCAATGGCCTTAACAGCAGACTCGTGTTGCTCGAAGTTAACGAAGGCGAAACCCTTGGACTTACCCTCAGCATCAACCTCCAACTTAGAAGAGGTGATAGCACCAAATGGAGTAAACAACTCAGTCAACTCCTCTTGAGTGACCTCTGGGTCAATGTTCTTGACGTAGACGTTGGTGAAGTTGTTCAAGATCTTGTCAAGCTTGGAAGCTCTGTCCTGTCTAGAAATGTGAGGACCAACAAAGACCTCACGACCGTTCAACAACATGCCGTTGATACTCTCAATAGCAGCAGAGGCACTCTCGGCAGACTCGTAGTGGACGAAACCGAATCCCTTGGAGTTTCCATTCTCGTCAAGGGCAACCTTGGAAGACAAAATGTTACCGAAGGCGGAGAAAGTGTCGTGCAAAGCCTTGTTGTCGATAGCTGGGTCCAAGTTCTTGATGAAAATGTTACCTTGCTGGGATCTTCTGAGGGCTGGGTCACGCTGGGACCACATGATTCTGATTGGTTGACCCTTGACTGGGGTGTAGTTCAACTCTTCCAAAGCTCTCTCACCATCTTTGGCGTTTTGGAAGTTGACGTAACCGTAACCTAGGGATCTCTTGGTGATGGCATCACGACAGACGTGGACAGAGACCAATTGACCAATGGTGGAGAAGACCTCGAACAAGACGGCCTCGGTGACGACTGGAGCCAATTCACCAACGTATAGAGAAGCGGCTGGGTTCTCGACAGATGGTCTTGAGGAAGAGGATTCTTGGTCCTCAGCTGGTTGTTCCTCAGCGGTGTTTTGGACTGGAGCGTCGTCCTTGACCTCCAAGTTCTCCAATTTTTGAGCAATACCTTCAACAGACATGATTAACAGACTTTGGTGAATGTGATGGTGTTTCTATTATGATGAATAACAAAAACAAGATTGCTTTTTTTTTGTGTTTTCTTCTGGTATATGTGTTAAGTGAGCTAGATGGAGTGTATCTCGATCAGGCACAGTTTAATAACAGCAAAAACGTTGGTGAAAAGCAGCTGGACAACGACCAAAGCGTTTGTTTTTACGGCTTTGTGAAGTTTTTTTTCATCTTTTTTTGTTCACGAAAAAAAAAAAAAAAAATTGAGACGCAGAAATGCGTTTCGTGTTGCGCAAACCAGATCTCTCACGTGATACGTCACGTGGTTAGATTCACCTCTTTCCCCATGAATGAGTCTCTTCTCCTGTATGAGAGTGTCGTAGTGTTGGAGAACGTTAGCTCAATGAATTCGGAGTTAGTGAATGTGCTTTTCACCAGTTTATTCAGCCTGTTTCCAATTGTTCGTTGCTGTTGGCCAATCAGCATGTGGAGATTTGTAACACAAGAGAGGGTAACTTTTAGTGTTCATAGTATCAAATGCTTATAAGAGGCGCATTTCGAGCTGAGAAAAGGCCCAAAACCATTCAAAAACTCCTATTCACATAATCAAAACTCGAATATCTCCATCCATTTGTAACATTCAGAACCTATTCGGATTGAGCCTCAAATTCCCAAATTCTCACAAATCTGACGCCAAAAAATCAACTTCCTGGGAAAAAAAAAGCGTCTGAAAAAAAAAAACAAAAAAAAGCGAACTCATTGAAACTTTTCAGTTAGAGCTCAAACATCAACAAAAGACTCACCTTCAAATTCGCCAAATTATTCAATCACAATGGCCAAAGGTTCAAGAGACGACCGCAGCACGCGTATTGCAATTGTGTCTGATGACAAATGTAAGCCAAAGAAGTGTCGTCAAGAGTGCAGAAAAGCTTGTCCCGTCGTGAAGACAGGTAAGCTCTGTATCGAAGTCGCTCCAACCAGCAAGATCGCCTTCATCTCGGAGAACCTGTGTATCGGTTGTGGTATCTGTGTCAAGAAGTGTCCATTTGGTGCCATCACTATCATCAACTTGCCAACTAACTTGGAGAAGGAAGTCACCCATAGATACTCTGCCAACTCTTTCAAGTTGCACAGATTGCCTACTCCTAGACCAGGTCAAGTCCTGGGTCTGGTTGGTACTAACGGTATTGGTAAGTCCACTGCCTTGAAGATTCTTGCCGGTAAGCAGAAGCCTAACTTGGGAAGATTCGATGATCCACCTGACTGGGAAGACATTTTGAAGCATTTCAGAGGTTCTGAATTGCAGAACTATTTGACTAAGGTCTTGGAGGACAACATCAAGGCTATCATCAAGCCACAGTACGTTGATAACATCCCAAGAGCTATCAAGGGCCCAGAAAAGAAGGTTGGCCAACTGTTGAAGCAGAGACTGGAGAGAAAAGATTCCATCAAGGAAATCTGTGACGTTTTGGAGCTGAACAACCTTTTGAAGAGAGATATTGAGGCTTTGTCTGGTGGTGAATTGCAAAGATTCGCTCTGGGTATCACCTGTGTTCAAGACGCTCAAGTTTACATGTTTGACGAACCATCATCCTATCTTGATGTTAAGCAGCGTTTGAATGCCGCTTTGATTATCAGATCTCTACTTCACGCTGAATCATACGTCATCTGTGTTGAGCACGATTTGTCCGTGTTGGATTACTTGTCTGATTTCGTGTGTATTCTTTACGGTGTTCCTTCCGTTTATGGTGTTGTCACACTACCAGCGTCTGTCAGAGAAGGTATCAATATGTTCTTGGAAGGTCATATTGTCTCTGAAAACTTGAGATTCAGAACCGAGTCTCTTCAATTCAGACTTGCAGATGCCACCGAGGACCAAAAGATGGATGCTCAAAGATACTACACATACCCGGCCATGAACAGAACCCAAGGTGACTTCAAGCTTCACATTGAGAAGGGTGACTTCTCTGACTCTGAGATCTTGGTTATGATGGGTGAGAACGGTACTGGTAAGACCACCTTCTGTAAGCTGCTTGCAGGTGCCATCCCAGCTGATGATGACCTTGAGGTTCCAAAGCTGAACATCTCCATGAAGCCACAGAAGATTGCACCAAAGTTCCCAGGTACTGTCAGACAGTTGTTCTTCAAGAGAATCAAAGGTCAGTTCCTAAACCCACAGTTCCAGACCGATGTCTGCAAGCCATTGAAGATCGACGACATTATTGACCAGGAAGTCCAGCACTTGTCTGGAGGTGAGTTGCAGAGAGTCGCCATCACGTTGGCCCTAGGTACCCCAGCTGACATCTACCTGATTGATGAGCCATCCGCTTACTTGGATTCCGAACAGCGTATCATCTGTTCCAAGGTGATTAGAAGATTCATTCTCCACGCTAAGAAGACTGCATTCATCGTTGAGCACGATTTCATCATGGCTACATACCTTGCCGACAGAGTTATTGTCTTTGACGGTAAGCCATCCCAAGAAGCATATGCCAGAGAGCCGGAGTCACTATTGACTGGTTGTAACAAGTTCTTGAAGAACCTGAATGTCACTTTCAGAAGAGATCCTAACTCGTTCAGACCAAGAATCAACAAGCTGGACTCCCAGATGGATAAGGAGCAGAAGTCGTCTGGAAACTACTTCTTCTTGGACAGCACTGGTTTATAGAGGGCGAGCTAGTTGAGTTTTGTTGTGGATGCGACAATGTGTTTGTATTCGCTTTCGGGTTAGAGAAGTTCTTTGCATGTTTGGTTTTGATCATTAACTATTTATTATGGGGGTTGATTTTCTTGTTAATATATAATAGTGTTGTCTCCTTGGAGTGTTTTAATAGAGATGTTGATGGAGCTTGTTATTGATCACTGGGGTTTTGTTTGTCGTCATAAGAAGATTGTTCCCTTTTGTTACTTTGGTTTGTTTTTGTCTGTTTGGTTTGAGTGTTTGATCTTTGCTGTATATTAGTTGTCCCTGTTGCAATAACGATGGCATTTACTATTAGCAATCCGGTAGTGATGTGGCGTGGCATGAAGTATAGTCTCTTTGTTACGTTACTAAAGTGAAAAATCCAGACCATCACCACACTTAAATTACTACTAAATCACCACTACCTCAATTCAAAGAGCACAATGCCCACTGAATCCACTGGTAAACCCCTCTGGATCTTAGGATACGGGTCTCTGCTGTTCAAACCACCTCCATACGCCTCAACACCGGTTCCAGGGACCATCAAAGGCTACATTCGCCGGTTCTGGCAGAGTTCGTCAGACCATCGCGGTACCCCGGAAAGAAAAGGAAGAGTGGCGACACTGGTTCCATACTCAGACGTCCTTAAAAGCGCAGAGCTGCTGAAAGACGTTGTGCGGTACGAAGGAGGAAAGATCAACCGGGTCAATGGCGAAGAGGATATTGTCGTGAAGGAGGATGATTTGTCAATCCAGTGCTGTGTGTATTATATTGCACCAGAACACGCCGCAGAAGTGAGGGAATACCTGGACATTAGAGAGCAGGATGGATACACATTGCACACTGTGTCATTCTTGATAGAGCAGAACCTACTGGAAGCAGGCCAGGAGCATCACCAGCATCTGAAGCCGGGAAGTGTGCTTGATCCTCGCGCACAGAAGGCACTAGGCGAGTTACCCGTGAAAGAGGAAGGGCTGAGGGTCCTGGAGTGTGGAGTATACATTGGCACGACGTTCAATGAGAGTTTTGTGGGACCAGAGAGCACCATTGACACAGCGAAGGTGATTGCATCGAGCAGTGGGCCGAGTGGTTCTAATAGAGAGTACTTAGAAGAACTGGTGAAGGCTCTAAGACGCCTCGGAGAAGAGGACAAGTACCTCGAAGAGCTGCTGAAATTAGTACTAGAAAATGAGTCAGCTCCTGTCTAAACGAGCAGTTATTCCAGTCAGACTTCAGTGCGCATTTATATATGAGATCATCGCTGCTAACTACGTGGTTATACGGTGCGCGGATCTACTTGCCTATTTGGTGCGATAGATA
Organism: Komagataea wickerhamii; assembly: GCA_030574915.1. Classification (NCBI taxonomy): domain Eukaryota; kingdom Fungi; phylum Ascomycota; class Saccharomycetes; order Phaffomycetales; family Wickerhamomycetaceae; genus Komagataea; species Komagataea wickerhamii. The sequence goes on from JAJMFU010000009.1 coordinate 69,091, forward strand.
ACAATAAAGGACAGACAGAGACCCTTTCCCGAGTCAGGAAAAGAAAGCGAGAAAATACTGTATAAAAGAGCAAAGAAGTAAGCATCTAATATAGACTGTGTGGTGGTTCTGAAGAGTGTAGGAGAAGCGGAATATGCTGTCAGAGAAGGCTTCCTATGTGCTGGCGACGTTCGGTACCGTGTGTTGGTGTGTCCAACTCATCCCTCAGATTATCTACAATTACAGAAGAAAGAACTGTGAGGGATTTCCCCCAATGATGATGTTCTTATGGGCTGCCTGTGGTATACCGTTTGCCATCTACTTCATCTCCACGAGGGCTAATATTGTTGTGCAGGTGCAGCCATGCCTGTTCTTCGCATTCTGTCTGGTGTCGTATGTCCAGACGCTTTACTATCCACCCGTGCAGCTTCCTAGGATCAAGATCTTGATCTATGTGGGGACATTCATCTGTGTGGGCGTTGGAATGATTGTTGGGTTCTCTTTGTGGCTGAGGGATCTGTATGACGGTGGGAAATCATGGCCTACACTGATCTTTGGTGTTCTGGCTTCTGTTTTACTGGCATTAGGACTAGTCCCACCTTATTTTGAGCTGGCAAAGAGAAGAGGGCAAGTTGTTGGGATCAACTTTTTGTTCCTCTTTGTTGACTTTATGGGTGCTTTCTTGTCCATGTTGAGTGTGGTGGTTGGTAATATGGATGTCATGGGTATTATACTATACTCTGTCTGCATGGTCCTTGAGATTGGTATCTTCTCATCACACTTCATCTGGTGGCTCAGATTGGGAAGAAAAGAGCAGGCAGAGAAGAGACGACTACAGGAAGAAGAGTTCAGTGGCGACAATGCGAGTGCCGTGTCTGCGAACATCGTGTTGGAGAATGATGAGACGAAGCTCGAGAAGAGACGAGCTAGTACGATCGCATCTGTGTAATGAAGTTATGTATAGAGAATCTGGGCATTTATCAATTTCGCTTCATCTATGTAGTTAGCTTGCTCTTCTATAGAATCACTACACTCATCACTGGCCATTTGGTGTTCTGTCTGAGACTCACTCGTCTCTTTCTTTTGGCACATTTCATGAAAATTTGGCCCTCATCTCATCACTAAACAAACCACTCCAACTGAATAAGATCAAACGCCCCAATGCCGGTGACGCTCCTCTCGCTCTCCCAGGAGATCTACACAGACCTCGTCTCCTCCAAAACACACGAGCTGCTGGTCGACAGCTTACTGAAGGAGCTCATCACGCGCCAGCAGTATGGCCCAGTCCAGCTGCAGCCCACACCGTCGCCGGTACCACTGCCCAATCTGCTGCCGGGACTGGAGTCGAACGCGGCGAGTGCCACCGCCAGCGCACAGGGGAGTCGTCAGGGGACACCCGCTGCCGGAAGCGAGGTCCAGGGACGGCAAGCGTGGGTCCAGGGCGTCGTGGGCAGAGACGTTTTCGGACAGGAGAAGGTACCTGACAGCGCGAGGTACTTTGCCTGCGTCCACTGCAACAGAAAAGTGGCAGGTAACCGGTTCGCAGCGCATTTGGACCGCTGTCTCGGTGGACGTGGAAGAAAGTGAACCTTCTGGTCTGCCTAGCTCTCACCGCCTAGAGGGGCCCCCGTCACCACCACCAAAAGTCGTTTAGCGGTGGCCGGTGTGCATGATGTGTAAGCTGTTGATGATGTAATGAACAAATCAGAGTAGTACTACTACTACTACTAGTACTATAAGTACCCTCACCAGTAGAATCCTCCGGCAACTCCACCAATTGCACCAATGAGCGCCCTCACAGATGCCCTGTCGGTGTCGCTGGACACTCTCCAGGCTGACCACACTACCCAGAAAAGATTAGAGTCTACCAGTGCCCTGATATCGCAGTTAGAAGCCCTCTGTGGTGAAGGCGAGGAAGAGGACGAAGGTGTCGATACTACACAAGTAGAGACCCTCCTCACCCAGTGGAAAGGCGCACAGCAAGCCACGCTCAAGACCAAGAACACTGCACTTGTCAAGTACGGAAAGGCTCTCAACACAATCGATGGCTTCTCCATCGCGGATGCTTACATGTATCCTCTGGATAGAACCCCAGATAACCTGAAGATCATCAGCAACCTGATCAAACTTCACCTCATCCGTAACGGAAATGTCGCCACATTCGCCAACGAGATTAACCATTCTGTTCTTGACAGGTTTTCAGAGATGAACGTCATCGAGAAGGACATTCTCCGTGGTGACCTCGACTCAGCCATCGTATGGTGTGAGCAGAATCTATCCCCGACCTCCCCGCTCCTTTACCAGCTCCACGAGACACAGTACAACCAGATACTCTCAGAGGACAAAGTGAAGGCTTTCAAATATGCAAAGACCTCTCTCAAACCTTTCATCAATAATGAGACTCTTTCACCAATCTCCAAGCTTGTCTATGGCCTAGTCCAAATTCCAATAACACCAGAAGAACTCAGCACTCCCTACACAACCCCACATAATGAACTACATCAGCTCTCAAAGCTATTCACACAATCTTTCTCCCATCATCTGGGATTCCCTGGTACATCAGCCCTTGACTCCATCATCCTCGCCGCACACATCGCACTCCCAACCATGCTCAAGTTCCAACAACTCCAAAAACAGAGAAACCTCAACTGGTCCACAGAAGACGAGCTTCCATTTGAAGTAAAACTCCCATCGTTCCTCAGATTCCACCCAGTCTACATCTGTCCTGTTAGTAAAGAGGAGACAGGAGCACCGGGCAATGAGGCGTATGGGCTTCCATGTGGACACATTTTATCGAAGACGAGTTTGGAAAGACTCAGTGGGAAGAACAGCAGTCGGACGTATGGCTCAGGTGGGAGATTCAAGTGTCCTTACTGTCCTAGTGTTGCGACTTTAAGTGAGTGTAGGGAGGTTAGATTCCATTGGTTGTAAGTTATGGTGTTACGGCTGGAAAGAGTCCTTCTTTTATAATTAATGAGTTATGGATGTAAAATGAAAGGATTTAGTAGAAGAAACGTCTCTAGTTATGGGTAGTTTCCAATGTTTCGTTCGTCATGAAACAGGAATTGTGTCATAACTCCAGTGTGAGGCTAATCAAACCACTTTTAAATATTCTAATCAAATAAGTACTGTGAAAAACCTACAATATCAATGAGAAGCTGATAACTCGCTATACGTCAGCTCGAAACTGGGGGCTTTATCATTCTCTTTAACTCATCTTTTAATTTGAACAATAAGAGATGCACCATTTTCTGAAACTCAAATTAATTTAATCCGACGGTATGCCGATAAAATAGCTCCAAACAACTTCATATTTGTAGTAAACAGACCAGCCAGCTCTGAAAGTGAACTGAGACTATTTCCAGAAGATTTGTTGAAGATTTGTGCGAGTTACGCCCGTTCTACATAGATTTAACAGCATCAACATAATTCCTGTACAGGCTGAAAAACTCACTGTCAAAAGAGCCTATAAATCACCAAACTATCAAGATCAAAAGCCACACAAAAACCCCACAAACTTCACAATGAGCCAGTACATAAAACTCGTGTCATCGGATAACTTCCACTTCTATATCACGAAAGAGGCCGCTGAGGTCTCCATGACACTCAAGAACATCATCAACTCCAACTTCAAGGAATCAAAGGAAAACACCATCACACTCGGCCACATCAATGCCACCCTCCTCGCTAAAGTGGTGGAATACCTCTACTACAACCTCAAATACAGAGACGCGGTCGACGTGCCCGAGTTCGACATACCCACTGAGATGTCTCTTGAATTACTCGTCGCTAGTGACTACCTGGCTGTTTGAATAGGTATACCCATGTGCTTGGATCTAAAGTGATGCTGGTAATAAATAGTACAGAATAAATAATGATGCAAATGATTCCACTTTCATGATATGAGCTCGTTGATGTCCTTTGTGTCTTCAACCATCTTGTCTCGCCAATACTCAATCTCCACAACTGTAGGCCACGGATATGTTCCCAACAGTTCATTGAACTCTTCAACATTTCCTCCTTTTTGAACTTTCCCACTAATCAGCCACTTATTCTCGCTTGATAAGTAAGTAACTGCGTGTTTTCTGATCATCTCTCCCGTTCCCGATGGTAGAGCACCCAGCAACATGGCTAGTGTCTTACGGTTCGGTGTGAATTGCAGGGATTCCCAGTATGGTAGGATCTCCGACAGTTCTGGTTGGTAGTTTGATCGTCCACAAAGGAGAATGTAGTATCTCCAGATGGTGTTACTCGGGGAGATCGCAGATGACGAGGAAAGGAAGTGCTTTCTGAATTCATGGACTGCTATTTGAGAAGCGAATCTCATTGATCCATCCACCTCTTCCCATTTGAGCTCAGGATCCATGATGGCTGGAATGATCAGAGACTTCACAAAGTTCTCATTTGGAGTGATTGAAGACCGACCAGAGGTGAGGTATTGTATGTATCGGTTGTAAGCCTCTCTTGGGTTCAGTTGGCATTCACCCAGAAGCACTTGACCGACTATTGCAGCTGATGGATTTGATAATTGTGAAACCAAGTACCTGGCGAAAGAAACACCTGAGTCAAAACACTCTTCATAAGCACCGGAGTCTGAAGTCAATGACGAATAAAGCCTTTCAACGATATGGGCAATGGATCTGTTATCAAAATAATTCGATTCTCCATTAAATGTGCTAAAAATCTGATCAACAGATTTCAGTTTCTTGTGGAGCTCATTCTGTGAATGGCTCATGAATGGTTTCTTGGAAAACCTCTTGAGAAGTTTCAAGCTGTGTTGTGATGAGAATGCATCGCTATCCGTTTTATCGAGCTTCTTGATAAACTGATCCCAGACCTTAGACGTAAGTTGGTCATTCTGGATAATGCTATCCATCCTTCGGATCATCACTTGCGGCGACTCCTCTAGTAATATCTCTAGTAGATTGTAAACATCTCTCTCTTTCTTGCTGACGAGGTCGCTTCTGTCAACCGACTTGAATAATTGTCTGGACCTTTGTTCCGAGATAGGAAGAAGTGCCAAAGACAGTGAGAGAATCCCAAGACTCCTAAGTGACGCTCCCTGGTTAGTCAGTGTCTCATAGATGAGCTTTTCCGATTCAATAACCTTTGATAGGTAGTATTTGTTTTCTGTGGCTGTTAACTTGAAGGATGACATAGTCGTATCTGAAATGGCATACATGATTCCATTGAGGTCGCGTTCGTCAAGGGCTTCTCTAGAAATCAGCAATTCCAGGAAATCTTGAAGTGACTCAATATCATAGAGCTTGATATAGTGGATGATGTTTTCAACAATTTCAAAAGAAAGTGATCCTGATCGAGACATGGACTCATAGACCTCAAGCATTAGCTCCACTTCATACTTGGAAGTTGGAACTCTCAAAAGGATATCGTTAACAATGCAGCGTGGTAGTTTATAGGCCCCATAGACAGCAAAACAAGACTCTGTGAGATTGGGAGCAGTGATGCAGTTTATCCAGGATTCTAACTCTTTGATATCATACTGTTTCCGTTCCAGATACTCTGCAAGGGCCAAATACGCCGACTGCCTCAAAGATGAGTGAGTAGAGGAAGGCGTGTGAGATTCAGAGTCTCCATTTTGGTAGAGCCCTATGAGATTGCTGAATACCTTCTTTAACTCTTTTGGTTTGATCTTATTCAGAACTTTAGGTCCCTGATCTAAGTACAGCTCGACTTGGGAGTGAATTCTTACGCCCAATTCTTTAGAAACAGTTTCTGTACCACAGTAAAGCCGCAATGTGTTCAATATCAAAGCAAACAACGCCTCTGTCTTTCCCTCATTTCCTCGTATCTTCACTGGTTGGAACTGGCTTATGGATGCTTCATCTGGTGACTTTCTGACAGTCTGATAGAAGTGATTCAGAGAGACCATGGTCTTGAAATGGGCTCCCTGTGTGTCCAAAACTGATTTCTGTCGCTGTAGGATTGCATAGTCCACATATGGAATGCCTTCTGCTCTGGATTGTTGGATCTGGGATTTGGTGAGATGCTGGAGCTTCAGTGTCCTTATGAAAGCCGTACACGGTGAAGACCTCACCTGCCACTTTGTTGTGGGCACGAGTCCACCCAGTCGGCTCCTCACGAGCATTAACAAATGGAAATAGGCGGAATTGAACCTTCAAGCGGTGCACTTTTGGCCGTTTTGTGGGGACGCTTGACGGGTATTAAAAGAGTTGTTCGACGTTTTGCGAGATCGCGAGTTTTGTGTCAAAAATCTTTCAGCTTCTCGAAGGCAAAAAGTTTTACTTCAAAAGAGCCAGCTGCTACAGAGAAATGCCCCTCCCAAATGAGTACCGAGGACTCATGAAAGAGGCAATTACACGGGAGAGCTCTTCCCAGGCAGAAGAGCGCCCACTGAAAAGGAGGAAGCGCACTAAAAAGACTCCAGCAGACAATGAAGAGGAAAGCATAGCTAAAAGCAATAGTGCGACACCTGTACCCACGGAAAAGCCGCATGTCAGAATACAGGAGCCTAATGATCCAGTACCCAAAGAGCCAGGGGCTGAAGTTAAAGATCAGTCTCCAGATGTACAAGCGTTTGACATTATGGAGGTTGATGACGGAGATACGACCAATAACATGGAAGATAACGAAGATGACGAAGATGAAGATGATGAATTCGAAGACATTGACCTTGAGAATATCAAACCAAGAGCATCAAATCAAATAAGTGATGTTGTGATATCCTATGACAAGTCGGCAACGGCTGAAACTAAATCGAAGAAGAAAGGCAATAAGAACGTTATCGATAAAGAGGAGAAAGCATACAGGAAATTATACCATAAGGCCCATATAGCCTCAATGATATCTCATGGTTTCATAAGGAATCAATGGTGTAACTCTGAATCTCTCCACAGACATTTGAGGAAACTTGTTAATACTCAGATTTACGAGAATTTGCATCCACCAAAAAGCGTGAAGTTACCTGCCCACAGAACAAGAAGGCTGCTAGATGGTTTGAGACAGTTGATGGAAAAGTGGAAATCCTACTATAAGGTCACCTCAAATAAGGGAATCTACAAACATGATTGGTACGACTGGAATGACGCTTTGAAACGGACGCCCACTGACTACAAAAGATTTGAGAAATGCCTTGTGAAAGGTAGGGGAAGTCGTGACATTGGAGCACAGGGCTTCGTCACTCTGCTGAGAAGTGTTGACGTTCCTTCAAGACTATGTTACTCTCTACAGCCCCCTGATTTCACCTCTAATAGAGTGGTGCAGAAGACCACACAGAAAGACGTCAAGAAATCCACCACCTCTGTTAAGGACAAGGTTATTGCACTGAGGAAGGGCAAAGTCTCGAATTCCTCCATTTCCGAGGATAGATTCAATGGTGAGGTGGAGCAGAAATATCCTGTCTGGTGGGCTGAAGTCTGGGATACTTCTGCGAAGAACTGGATCACTATTGATCCTATCATTTTCCAGATCATTGAAGTCGTGAAACACAAGAGTAAACTTGAGCCTCCTCTCTCGAACAGATACAACAACCTGATATATGTCATTGGGTATGACAGAAAGTTGGCTGTTCGTGATATCACAATGAGGTACGCTGAGAAGTATTACTCGCGAACCCGTAAGAAGAGAATCACCAAAGAACCGAAGGAGGCTGAATGGTACGATAGACTGATTAATTCTATTTCAAAGAGACCAAGAAACAAAGCTGATGAGTATGAGGATCTCTTCTTTAGTGAGAAACAAGAAAGAGAAGGGATGCCTGACAACATCCAGGATTTCAAGAGCCATCCCAATTATGTACTAGAAGCTCATCTCAAATCCACTGAAATCCTTAAGCCTGAACAGAAGCCAATTGGTATGGTCCGTATCAAGGGAAAGAATGAAGCATTGAAGGTGTTCAAGAGAAGCGATGTCCAAGCTCTTCGAACAGCTCGTGGTTGGTTTCATAAGGGAAGAGTCTTGAAAGCCGGAGAGATTGCACTTAGAACGAAGCAAAAGACAGCCAACCAGATGATGATGCGTGCTGATGAAGATGAAGATACCGAAGAGAGGCTGTATGCCGAATACCAAACAGAACTCTATGTTCCTCCACCAGTGACAGAGGATGGTATCATTACCAAGAATGCCTATGGTAATATTGATGCCTATGTCCCTTCTATGATTCCAAAGGGTGCAGTCCATATCAAGGCCCAGTATGCTGAAGAGGCAGCAAAGAGACTTGGTATTGACTATGCTAAGGCAGTTATCGGGTTCAAGTTCGAGAGAAGAAAAGCTACACCAAAACTCGAAGGTATTATTGTTGCCCAAGACCTCGCGGACTCAGTTGAGCTCATAGAGAAGGAGATCATGGCGGAAGAGAAAGAGAAAGAAAAGGTGAAGTTTGAGATAAGGGCCTTGAAGGGATGGGAACTTCTATTGGCTAAGCTGAGAATTAGACAGCGTCTGAACAAGTCACATGGAAGAGTTATGGATGATGAAGATGGAGAGGAATATGGCTCTGGGGGTTCAGATCGAGAGTCCGACCATCTGGGGAAGGAATATGAGGAGTATTTGAAGAATGATGAGAGTGAGAGCGAAGACAGTGAAGAGGAGGAAAGAGAATTAGGCCAGGGAGGGTTCATCGTGGACCACAGCGCTGGTGGATTTGTACCGGAGCCTGAAAAAGAGTATCAGGAGGACGATGATGGTTCTAATGGTGGGGGATTCCTTGTCGAAGATGAAGGAAATCAAGAGCAGGCATATGAAGAAAATGACAGTGACACTGGTGGGGGATTTTTGGTGGAAGCAGGAGAAGAGGAGGAACCACGAAGCTTGGAAGAAGAGAGATACGACTCCGACAGTGTCGCTCCAAGGGACTCCAATGACGCCGCAGAAGACTTTGACGAGTATGAAGCCTTCATGGAACAATTAGAAAACGGAGAGGAGCCGTTGGATAGTTTCGAGAAAGATGGAGAGAGAGGAGAAGAAGAAGCAGAAGAAGACGAAGAAGAAGAAGAACAAGAAGAAGTGGGAGAACAGAGAGATTCCAGTCATGTCGATTTGGTCGATGATGGAAGCCTCGTAAGACAAAGTTCATATGAATCGGTAGTACAGAACCAGAATCTGAATGCCCCGGTTCCCACCAGCTTCGAAGTGGAAGAGGAGATAGATAAGGAAGAACAGGCTTTCAACCAGTTCAAAGACATGACAGAAACGAGACAAGATGTTATAGAGATTTTGGATGATGAATCCGAATCGGCTGAATCGCATGGGAAGTTGGTCCATACTCAGAGTACGGTTGACGAAGAACTTGAAAAGGAAGTTAATCAACAGTTACAGAAAGAGAGTCAGAACCCGGAGGTTATACAGATCGATGATAGCGATGACGAGGTAGTTGACGATTTCGATTTCGAGTATGATTCCGAATAAGAGTTCATGATGTTATGCGAAATGTGACGTTTAATTAGTTATAAGTATGAATTATTAGTGAATGATTATGCGATGATTATGCGACGAATATTAGAGTAGTTTCGATTATTGGTTTATTTCTTTCCCAATCTTCTCTTCTTCTCTTCGATTCTTCTCTTTTCGAGCTCCATTTCTTTCTTCTCCTCCAATCTGGCTCTCTTTGCGGCACGCTCCTCCTCTTCGAGAATAGACTCTCCATCTGCCTCCATATCAGACAGATCATCGTACTCATCACGGTAGTCCCTTCTCGTCTTTCCCTTATTGAACATTCTCCATATCTCATCTCTGTCGTAGCCCACATCATCGACTTCTTCGACTTCATCTTCATCATCAACAATGAAGTCTCCTTCGTCTTCAGAGTAATCCTCTTCTTCACCTTCACTGTATTGCTGGTATCTCTTCTTAGGATTTTTGATAGTGGATTCTTTGGTCTTCTTACGGGCATCGAGTTTGGCTTTTAATCTAGCTGATGGTTGTGCCACTGGCTTTGGTGATGGTCTTGGGGTAGGTTGGACAATATAAGGGGAATTAGATGGACGTGCTTGTGATTTGGCCTTGGATGGATTTGAAACAGATCCAGTGAGACTTGTTGGTCTCTTTGACTTCGTGAGTGAGCTGGCTGAGGCGACTGGTCTGGTCTTCGATTGAAATTTGTGCTCCACCACAACTGGTGAAGGTTCCTTTGTGATTTCTTTCAGATTCTTAGCCTTTTCCTGACCTTGTTTCATCAGCTCAGCGAAAGTTAGTCTCTTAACAGGGGAGGCCGAACGCTGCTTTGAAGGCTGTGGGTCTGCTACTTGCTGTACCCTTCTGGATATCGTTGGGCTTTTGGAAGAGGGGGTATGGGATCTTGACCTAGCAGTTGATGCTCTCTTCGACACAGCAGCTGCTGCCTTCTTCTTCTCAGCCTCAGCAGCTTCCTTTGATTCTTTTTCCTGTCTTCGGAGCTCTTTGAGTCGCTGGACAGCTGGATCTATCTTTCTAGGGAGCATCTCATGGTGCGATGAGTTGGCTCCTTGCTGCTTTGGCTTCGGGGAGAGCAGCGGTTGGGAGCCCTGTCTCTGGGAGGGTGATTGAGCCGCGGTTGGGGGCGTCTTGTGCTTTATCTGGTTCAGAATAGAAGAGAATGAGCTCATAATTTGAGTGGCACGGGGACCTTTTGCAGTACAGCCAGTCAGTACAAATGACTTTTCGTTTTTTGACAGCTTCACTTTTTGTATGGGGCATTAAGCCAGCATCCTGACGCCTTTCAGATTTTAGGGAGTTATCAACAGAGAATAACTGCAGAATACGGGAGTTCTGATGGAGATAAAGGCCAATCGAATTGACTAGTGGAATGGGGTATCTCCTTCTAGACAATATCCAGTTTCTAGATGAGACAGGGGAAACACTACAACAAACATAACGATATACTGTACATTGATTAAGAACCAGGACACACTTCAGAAGCAACCCACGTAGTCATGCTAAATGTGCAAAGATAGTTTGGACGAAACACCAGGTCCTTCTTATTCATTCCACCCATCAAGAGCAGGAATTATGAAACCAAATACTTCAGGTAGACAGGTATTGCACCCGCTTAAACAATCAAATAACGGATTGGAATGTGGATCAACTTGATGGCGTAACCGACAACACCCATCATCACGAAACCGACACCGACAGCTCTAATGATCTTGATGTATTCTGTTGTTCTTGGTTAGTATTCCGATTCAATTGGCACTCTTAACAATGATAAACAAAACGTACCCTTCTTGTCTGGCTTAGTACATTTCTGCACGAAAGAGGTACCGTCCTTGAAGAACTCGACTGGGACTTCGGTGAGCTTTTCTAATCCGTCAGAGGCCATTGTTGTGATGAGATAGTCGTGTTTAGGGCGTTTCGAGAGACTAGTCGAGTCGCCAATCGAAATTTCAACGACGTGTTCAGTGTGTGGTGTCTGGGTGTAATTACCCTTCCTAAAACGGTTTGAACAGACAAGGGACGTCTTCTCCATACTTAAGACAAGTGAGAAAGGCACAAAGAAAGCGTACGACACTCGGCTGCCAGACCACGTAATGCACAGAGCAGCCGCACAAAGAGGCGGTAAGTTTGGTGGGCCAGGAGCTGCCCGTGGCGGTAGAGGCGGTTCAAGAGGCGGCAGTAGCGCCAGAGGAGGAAGAGGGGGTAAGCAGGGTGGAGAGGCCGCACCATCAGCTTTCGTCGCCAGCAACGGCGGTAAACAGATCATGGTGACAGGAACGAACTTTGCGCCACTGAAGAACAGAAGAGTCTTTGGAGCGCCAGGCAGCGGCTCTAGCGATGCCAGTTCTGGAGCTCCACCAGTTCCCTTTGGGCTAACGAGAAAGAGAAGAATGTCTGAGTCCAGTAACAGCAGCTTCCAGACACCTCCTAGCAAGAGACCGGACTTCGGTCGTAGAGACTCAGGCTCTTTCTCTAGAGGAGGTGCAAGAGGAGGAAGAGGAGGCGCCAGAGGAGGTGCCAGAGGAGGAAGAGGAGGAGCCACTAGAGGAGGCTTCTCAAGCGGCCGCGGTGGAAGTACGTCAGGAAGAGGAGATAGAGGCGGACGTGGTGGCCGTGGGGGTGCTCGTGGCGGTAGTCGCGGAGGTCGTGGAGGGTTCGGTGGTAGAAGTCTCTTTGGAACAGACCCGGAAGAGAAGCTGGACAACGTCAATGGATTTGATGCTAGCGCTCTCCTTCAAAGAAAGCCTAAAACGTTCACGAGAGGTTCCAGGTCTGGTGCATTGTCTAAAGATCTTGACAACATCGCTCGTCCAACAACAATGAAAGTGTTGAACATTAGTGAAGTTGCAACTCGGTCGATCTATCTACTTGGTTTGAGTCCTTCTACTACTGAGGATGACATCAGAGAATGGATTGCCGAATACGCTGATACTAAGAAGGCTGATGATCCTGCCGCCATTGAAGGTTCTAGCAGTGAAGATGAGGATGAGGAGATGGCCTCTGCGTCCGGAAACGAGAATGAAAAGATTCACTCCGACTCCACTAAAGTCGGCGAACCTCCTGCTCAATCCCAAGAGGGCAATGAGAGTACAAATGATGTTGAAGTGTTTGATAGCAACGACTCCACTAAAGTGTCTGACGAGGAGAACTTGAAGAAGTCAGATCTATCCCCAGAAGAGCTGGCTGAGAAGATCAAAGAGGGAAAGAGAAGAAGAAAGCAAAAGAAGAAGAGCTCGGCTCGCTACATTGAGAAAACACTGTCTTCCAAAGCTCAGAACATGCTTGATAACATTAAATCCATTGTCTTTGATATCCAAGAGAGTAATGGTCAATCTAGAGGCAATGTCTATGTTGAATTCTCGACATCTATCACTGCTGTTTTGTTCAGAGTGCTGATTGAAAGAATCAATGTCAACAACAAAAAGAACAACGACAACAGCAAGTTCATCACCAAGTTCGCTAAGGTATCTAAGAGCCCGTTCAACTTGATTACAACAAAGATTGAACCTGAGATCAAAGAGCCGCCTAAACAGACACCTCCAGTTCCAAGTAACAAAGAGATCAAAGTTCCTCCAATGCGTGGAATTATCCCACCTCCAGTTCCAAATAACAAAGAGATCAAAGTTCCTCCAATGCTTGGAGCTATTCCACCTCCGGCTCAGCCTCCTAAGTTCCCTAGACCACCTCCGAATGCCTCCCCAATTGTTCCAAGCCAGGCACACCAACCAGAGCCATATGGCTCAAAGAAGGCTGCGCTCCAAGAGAAGAAGAACAAGACACAAGCAGAGCTGGATGCATTGCTGGAGAGTACTAAAGGTAAGGTTCCACCACCACCAAGCAGCAGTGTTCCTGTAGCAGCTACTAGGGAACCAATCAAGGCTCCGCCTCCTCCAGGGTCCGCAGCACCAAAACCTGCCTCGAACCCTCAAGCCCCACCACCACCACAGGTACGCTCTACACCAGCTCAGAGTCCAAGAGCTCCACCTCAGCAACAACAATTCTCTCCAAGAGGAGGCCGCGCAGCAGCACCACCACAAGCCCAGAACTTTCAACCTCCGCCAGGAATGGTGCCACGGAACCAAGCCCCTCCATTCCCGAACCAGAGACAACAACGTCCAAATTCAGGTCCTTCAACGCCTCAACAACCCTTCTCTCCAGCATTTGGTAGACAAGGAGGACCTCCACCTCCATCGCAGCAGCAATCACCACGATTCCACCCAGGCCAGCCTCAACATCCTGGAATTCCAGGTCAGAGAGGACCTCCACCTCAAGGATACCCACCACAGAACAGACCTAACCCGAACGGCCCACCACCACAACAAGCAAGAGGACCTGCATTTGGACAACAGGGCCCACCTCCACAACAGGGAGCATACCCGGGCTATCCACCAGCCCAAAGAGGACCACCAGGACCAAACGGTGCACCACCACAGGGCTACCCACAACAGAGAGGACCAGGCTTTCCTCCAAATGGTGCACCTGCACAAGGCTACCCTCCTCAGGGATATGGCCCACAAGGGTACCCACAACAGGGAAGACCAGGCCAGCAAGGACCAGGCTTCCCCCAACAGGGAGGACCACAACAGGGTGGATATCCTCCACAAGGGTATGGTCAACAGGGACCACCAAGACCGGGATACCCACCACAACAGCAGAGACCAGGTCCACCAGGTCCACCGGGTCAACGACAACCGCCTCAGGGATACCCTCAACAAGGACCACCACCTGGGCAGTATAGGTGAGGGGTCTATACTGATTTTTACTTGAACAAGAGAAGGTCTGCTTTTTTGAGCATCCGAGCTTGGGAATTCGCCTTCAATATTGCCATGCTATTGCTTGTTACTGACTTATCTTGAGAGATGAGGATATGTAACGATGCGCTATTCCTAGAAAGAGAATACTAATGAATGCCTCATTTTACGAATACGAATGAACACTCTACTATGTAGGTTTCTCTTTTGATGTAAGTTTATTCTGTATACGGCGATTAAAATCCCTTCCATTCATCTTCCTCAGATTCGGATCCCTCTTCCTCACCCTCTTCTTCTTCTTCCTCACTGTCTTCATCGTCTTCCTCCTCGTCATCTTCCTCGTCCTCGCTTTCTGGCTCCTTCTTTTTAGTGACCGGTTTCTTCACTTTGAGATCCAGACCCCAATCTTCGAATCTCATGTCTTCAAAGAGATCATCCTTGACCTTTTCTCTCAGTGGCTTATATTTACAATCTGTGGCCAGGTCTTTGAAAGGTCCAATGAGTGTCTCCAATGGTGTCTGTTGTATTATCTCTTGTTTCTTCTTCTCCAATTCCTCATCATCTTCGTCTTCGTCAGCTTCAGCTTCGAGCTCCTCAAACATTACTCTATTAAGCTCATCTCCATAGATATCAATAATGTGGTATGGGATACTGTGTGGAATTCTCTGGTCACCTGAAAGTGGGATGGCTTTCATGGTTTTGAGGTATGATGCCACTATCGATTCTTCATAGTCTTCCACGCTCAGTCTCTTCAGTTGATAAAAGAGGGCTCTTCTCACCATCAGAAGGAACTTGTCGAGTCTGTGATGGTCAATTCCTGACCATTCCTTGGTGATGATCAGCCAGTAGGCGTGCATGAACTTTTCGAATTCAGAAGAAGGCACATCTAGAAATAGTTCACCCAGTTCCTTTGTGAGGTATTGTTGAGGTCTTGGCTTGTCACTGAACCACATTGCGTAGAAGAGACCCTTCCACAGTTTCTCATATTCGAGAAGTGGGAAGTCCTTTCTGGCGGAGATGAAAGCCTTTAGAGACTTGATAGCAGCTTTTCTTGTTGGAAGATCTGATTGGGAGTTAGTATATTGATAACGAAGCAGATTGAATATGCAAATTACGTACCATTAGCAGCTAGCTGCTTGACAAAAGTAGATGATTGCAAACTTCCCTGGCTCCTGGATGTCTTCTTAGCCATGTTTAAAGTTGAAGATAGTGAATGAATAGCTTGAGAATACTCTCGGATAACTAATGCTTACTTCTTTAGAGCTGAAATTTTTTTCTGGCGATGAGACGGTTCGGCCACTATTAAGCCACCGAGAAGAAAAACAAAGCGCTTTTGACACAACAAAGAAGGAAGAAGCCAGTTGAGGTGACGACTTTGGCTCAGCAATGGCTTCAAAGAAACCGGAGAGAAACCAGTACATACCGAAGTACATCAAGGATCTACCGGTATACCTTCAGGGTGACAACTCGGAGGAAGAAACAGACTATTTGGCACATCATCGTGGCGACGAGGATACAAACAAGTCGAATGCTGAACCTAAGGTAGGACAAGGAATTAGGGATGAATTCATCAAGCAGGATAGCGGAGTGTTAGATGGTGCTAAGGGGTCTAAAAGGCAGCGAGATCGCTTGGGAAAACAGCGCAAAAGAAACAAATATGACATGGATGCTGAAGATCAGTTGACAAAAGGGAAGCGGTCTGAAGATCTGGACTATGACGGGAAGAGAGATAGATGGTACGGATACGATGTTGATGACTACAAAAAGACACTCAAGAAGTGGAAGCCAAATACAACTGATGATCTGAAAGAAGATCAGGAAGAAGTGAGGCAGCTTGATGCGGAAGGAAGAGAATTCGACACTGATGAGGAAATCGAACTGAAAGAGCTGGGTCTCTGGGAGGAATACCGGAAAGATGGGACAAAGAAAGTGGAAGGTGAGAAGACAGTCAGATTGCGAGAAGATAAGGCGATTTACTTGAAAGACTTCAAGAACGAAGAGATCACATACGATCCTAAGTCTAGAATGATTCGGGATGATAGTACGGGTTACTACGATGAGAATAATCTCTTTGTACGGCACAAGACCGGAGAGGCCCTGAAGTTTGAAATGCTTGAGAAAAGAGCCGCTTGGGAGAGTGACAGCGGGAAGACATCGATGAAGGATCAGAAGTTTATTGTGAATCCTACTCTGATGGGTCTCGAGTCGAAGAAGAGAGAGACTGAGCTGAGTGGTAAAGCACAGGCGATGAAGAAGAGTTTGATGGATAAGTACAAAAGTTCGGCTGATCTCATGACAGGGGAGGGCGAGATCGAGATCGAGAACTCCGTACCCATGTCAAGATATGCAGAGGACATCTTTATGAATGGGCATACGACTATATTCGGCTCGTACTATAAAGATGGTACATGGGGGTACGCGTGCTGTAAACAGTTCGACCCTGATTGTTTGTGTAATAAGTAGCCATTAGCATCGACTGTAAAGTTTTAACAATAGCAGTAGTGATCGTTATAGGGACTCAGGAGGAGAAGTCAGCCGCGGTATTCGTTGATATGAAACGAACGGCCTTGCAAATTTCTTATCGGGGGATATACGAAGTGACTTTATGCATTCTATGCGTTGAGAGTTTTAAGAAGTCCTGCCTATTTTGGGCTTCAACAGAGTCACCCATTCGGACAGCTGATCAAGGCCTCAACTGTTATCATAATTGATCTAGGGTCGTGTGCCTTGTAACTATATAATATCCGCCTTTGTTGATCAACCCTTGTTATGGTGAACGGCTGAGAGACAAGAGGCCGGCGCTAGACCAACACGTGTGTGTGAGTTAGTGCAATGTGGAGTGGACATGAACCGGTACTTATTATTATTGGCCGAGATTATTATTCAGAACGCGTCGCCTCCTGAGGCTCAGTGCTCACCCTGTTAAGACTGTTGGACACAAGCCTACTTTAATCTTATAGTGGTGTATATTTTAGTGGTTGATAAAATTTGCTTTGGTGCCTCATGATGAGCCCGGCCAGTTCTGGACCGTTAGATTAAGGCGCATATAAGCTCAAGGATACATACTACGGATCAGGACCGGAGTACGAGGTTGAACTTCGAAGTTGATTTAATTGGGGTCAGAAGACACCTTAACAAACAAAGAAGAACTGTATAAACTGAGATCTTCAGAAGGAGGTCCCCTTGGCACAGCAAGCGTTTAGTGGTTCGAGATTATATGGGAAGCTAACTCCGCTACTAGTCGATCTTTTAGAGCTGAGCTTAAAACAGTATAATAAGCTGCCCGGAAATATGATTCTTCACCTGGCGATCCATTGTCCAGGCAGCCCAGTGATTTACCTGCAGCCTAGAGCTCTCCTTGTAACTTTTTCGAGATCAGAGAGCCAATTGTTGACTCGGAATGAAGAATCCCAGGTGTGATTATGCGGCTAATCCGATACTGAAGTTGACAAGTTGCAGCGGGAAATGAGACAGGTCGAGTATATACTGAGACGGTGTAGAGAGCAAGTATATTTAAACATTAGAAGGTTTTAGTCCGGTCTAGAAACGCTGGTGGGCTGTGGACCCTTTGATACCCAAACAAGTTCTCTCCCCTTTCAAGATAACAGTTTTATCACTCGATTTGGAGATGGAAACGCACGAATTAAAATTTTTGAGCGATTGACTGTGCATATGTTGCAACAGGTTTACAGATGCAGCACAATTTATTTTTATTGAAACGCTGCTGTATCAGCTGGACTGTCACAATTAGCGAGAACAAACGTTGTATAAAAAGGAAACCAGCCGCCCCTTCTGCCCACTACAAGTGCCTCCACCGCTCAATCGACACCAGACAGTCCCCCGAAGCGCACACATGAAGTTTGGCTCTCAGTTGAAGAGGAGCTCTGTCCCCGAGTGGAAGAGCTACAACATCGACTACAATGACATCAAGCGCAGAATCAAGCTCGCCACAACCATCAAGAACTCCAGACAGCAAGATGGCCTCGTCCAGGACCTCTACGACGCAATCATCCAGCAGGTGGACATGGTCAGTCTCTTCGTCGGCTCCAAAGTGGGAGAGATCAAGCGCAGAATCATACACCTCGAATCCCTGCTCGACTCCCTACCCGAGGACGCTGACAACCGCTACCCCATCGAGAGAGAGGTCTCAAAGCTCTCCTCGGACTTGCAGAAGCTATCGCGTTTCCTTGTGCTCCAGAAGACCGCTCTCAGAAAGCTTCTCAAGAAGTACACCAAGTATTCCAGCGACTCCGGAGAGCTCAACACCGCCGTGAACAGATATGTCATCAGGAGTCCCAATTCGTTCGTGCACGTTGACCTCAGCGGACTCTATTTGGAAATTGCCCTCATATATGACCTCATTAGAGAAAAGCATTCCCTGAGTACGCCTTATTCGACTCCTTCAAAGCGTTCCAATTCCAAGAGACGTTCCTCCATCACCAACCCCGTGGAGTACCTCAACAAGGATGAGAGCTTCGACTTCGACAGTCTCCAGAAGTCCACTCAGACACTCAAGTTCTTTGTCCATTATGACAATCTCAACGAATTGAAATTGTTTCTGCTACAGAACTTCTATCTGATTGACCAGTCAGTTAATAACCAGAAGCAGTACTTGAAGCTGGCAAAGAAAACCTCAACGATGTCCATCCGTGAAATCATCGAGTCACAGAAATCTAAACGTCAACTACCACCCGATGAAGCTCAATCGAACGGAAACGATGTCACTGATGAAACTAAGAGCGACAGCACAGATATCTACAGATCCAATTCCATCTACATCAACAACAGTGATGACTCCTCGATGGGTACAGACCTCACCCAGCTCATTCTAGATGATCCAAACAACTTCAATTCCATCAAGAACAACACCGACCCAACAGTCCTGCTCACCAAGTCCAAGGATGACTTCAGATCCTTACTTATCAGTGCCATTGGTGGATTCAGAAAGAACTCTAATGTTCTTTTCCATGATCGTGTCATTCTCGAGAAAATCCTACAAGCTTGCAACAATGGCGATGACTACTTGAAGTTCCAGGAGGAGAACGAGGAGTTCTTCTCTACTCTGGACTCTTTGGAGAAGGTTTCGATTGAATATATTTTCAAGAAGCATTTCAAGCCTCTTGTCAAGACACATGTCACCAAGTCGAGATTCTCCAATTCCAATTCGAGTACTTCTGAAAGTTCAGACTTCAAGTGTTGGATCTCCCTTCAATCCAACATCAAGACCTCCAAAGCTGATCTTTTATCACCTGTCTGGACTGCTTCTGATGAAGAATCTGCCGACTCGTTGAAGTACGCTTACTTGCAAATCCGCCACAATTCCCCAAATTTCGTACAATCATCATTCCCACAACCTCTACAAGACCTCATCAACTCTCATCTTGTTTATCAGATCCATGACGAGAACTTCACCACTTTGACTTACTGTCTTTACAAGTCAGGAAAGTTGTCCTTTAAGCCACATTGGTCTGATCTACTAGAGGATAACGCCGACATCAGAAAGCTTCCACCAAAGGCACCAAGAAAGACCAAGTCGAAACATCTGGATGTCTCATCCACGGAAGATGCCCTCCATAAGGGTTCTGTCTCCGGTGAATCCTCCCAACAGTTCAGATATTGGAACGAATTCGACAATGGATCAGACTTTGGCGGTGATGATGCTGCCTTCTTCATCCCACTTGAAGATGTTGATGATTCTGCATCTGGAAAACTCCTATTCTTCTCCAATTCAACAGTGGATAAATTCTATGAGCTTTCTTTCAAACTCTCAGAGATTCTCCATGAGAAGCTCCCATTGATCTTTGAGCCAATACCTGGATCAAAGAGAACCGAAACGGATGACTACGACCCACTTTTGACCAACGACTCACCATATCAGGAGTACGGAACGTCCCATTCACCTACAAGACACACCCATTCCGATATCGAGTCCATCGCATCCAATTCCTCCTCATCATCGGCACTATATGATGTACGTAACTCCAAGTTCGCCCATGATAAGTTCATCATCTTCCTTGCCATGTCAACATCCCTCCTCTCCCTCATCCTGACATCTATTGTGCTCTTGATCTCCACCTCATTGATCTCACTAGGTGAAGTCCTCGTTAACGGCTTCATTATCTTCATCCTGGTGTTCGCCCTGTTGATGTCGCTGTTCTTTTCCGTATTGAGCATGTGTTTGTTCATGATGAGCGAGTCAGAGAACAGATCCAACCTCCAGAGTTGTTTCATTTGGGGAAACTTTCTCCTTGTGAATTTGATGATAATCTGTGGGTTGGTGAGTGTCTCTGGAATCTGATATGGGCTACTATTTTTACTAGTCCAGTTTTTTAACGTGTTATGAATCTCATTGTTATACTTAGCGTCACTTGTAGATTAAAACTGGTATCCAAATCTCTTATATGTCCAGTTTGGCCCATGTTCCTCAAACTCTTGTCTTGTTATTTTCACCTTGTTGTACAACTCTGTGTTCTCACTGAACTTCTTTGCACATTCCCATCCATACAAGGTAGGATTCTCAGGCTTACCGATTCTCACGTCCCATTCAACAGGTAGAACAATCTTCAACTCATTCAGTAGCCTCTTCTCGAAATTGGCTAAGTTGAAGTTACCACCTATCACAACAATGTTAGACACCACTAGAGGTCTCAACATCTCTGGTAGACTGTCGACAGAATCAACTATCGTCTCCACTATACCTGGCTTTGTCATGATATCGACAATCTCTGGGTGGAACATCGTCTCTGGAGCACTGAATCTTTCATCGTAAAGTTTCAAAATCTGCTGGTCTTGCGGCTTAAACCTCTGTTTGAGATCAGGCGTGAGCACGTATCCTCGTGTTGTTGTGTTGAAATCTGGAAGAACATACTCAATCAATTCATCCTTGGAATTCTGCTTAATCTTCTTCAACGACTCAGTGTAGTCCATTGTCACAAAGCACGCCTGCTCCTTAATGTTCTCCACTAGAGGTGTCTCATCTGTCACATTATAATGTCTGTATGAGATTTGCTCCCTCAAGACTCCGGTGATGAATCTTCCTCCGATCTCCAGCTTCCTTACCGCCTTCCAGTACACAACACCCTTGATGATGGGTATAATCCACGTACAATTGAATCCTGAATCAATCACTAATTGGAAGTCAGCATAGTTCTTCAAATGCGAGATATCATTATCCAGTTTTGGTCTCATTAGCTCGTCGTTTTTCTCGAAGTTAAAGGGCACTAAGGCGGCAAATGGTGCTTTGTACAAGGACTGGAAACCGTACTCTTCGAATACTATCTGGTCCGTGTTCATGGAAAGATTTGGCAAGGTGAAGGGCGTTTCACTAAGAATCAGTTCGTTCTCTGTGGGATCAATATCCAGGCCGACATCAGTCGATGTGAAAGCGTAGTCCCAGATCATTTTCTCTGTCTCCCAACTCGTCAGATGTCCTTTCTCAATTGGTCTCTTGAACTGAACTCCAGAGATATCACTCACAGTCCTGAGCTGGTTGGAGATCAGAAGTCTCTTGTCTTTGGTTCTGATTATGGCATTGGTGACGCTTTTAACATCTGAGGGCTCTGTGATAGAATACCCGAGTTTGATGTCATGTGAGCCATTATCAAGTATCACTATGGGCATTATTATGAGATTTTGATGATGATCTTAAGCTCTACTACCGAAGAATTGTCTCCTTTAGCAGTAACTGCTACGCGTCGGACATTACTACTAGAAGAAGAACGAATTCCGACCAAAACGTGACTTTCACGTGAGTCTTCCGGAATTCGTAAATGAAATCAAAACAAGAGTATCAAAACAAAACAAATGAAGACGCGTTTTGTTGATGGAAGGCCAGTTGCTAGACTCACCTCAGTCCAGCACACTACCCAGACCAGATATGAGCTCTCCAGTGGCGAAACGGAGGAATATCGCGAAGATACGCGATTCTTCGGACGATGAATTTGAGAGCGTGCCGGACATTGACGTCCCAATGCTCGACAAAGAGAACTTGTCTCCATCCAAAGGGTCTCCGCGCCGATCACCAAAGGAAGCCAGGGAGTCACTACCGCCTTTAAACTCCAGTATCAATCTAAACCACGTCAAATTGGGCGCACCAACTGATGTGTTACCTCCACCTGAATCGCCTACAAGAACTAAACCATCCTTCAACGGTGCTGATATGATCCAGCTTTCCCCAACAAAGGCATCCAAAAGTAACCTCCAGAAGACTCAAGATAAGCCAAAAGAGCCAATCACTAGACTCGTCATTGATAAATTGGTCTTGAACGACTTTAAATCTTATGCAGGTCAGCAGGTGATTGGGCCTTTCCATACGTCGTTCTCAGCTGTTGTTGGTCCTAATGGTTCAGGAAAATCTAATGTCATCGATTCAATGTTGTTTGTGTTCGGTTTCAGAGCTAATAAGATGCGTCAAGGGAAGCTCTCTGAATTGATCCATAATTCAGAAGCCGCACCTAACCTGCAATCTTGTTCTGTTGACATTCATTTCCTCCATGTGACAGACAACCTTGATGATACCACCACACCTGTCCCTGATAGCGAGCTTGTCATTTCCAGAAAGGCATACAAGAACAATGCTTCTGAGTACTTTATTAATGGAAAAAGAAGTAACTACAGCGAAGTTACTACACTTTTGAAGAACAAAGGTATCGATCTGGACCACAAGAGATTCTTAATTCTGCAAGGTGAAGTCGAGAGTATCGCCCAAATGAAACCCAAGGCCGAGAAGGAGAACGATGATGGTCTCTTAGAGTATCTCGAAGATATTATTGGAACATCCAGCTACAAGTCAACAATTGAAGACTCTTACAAGAAGATTGAGGAGCTCAATGAGATTTGTCAGGAGAAAGAGACCAGATTCAATCTCGTGGAGAAGGAGAAAGATTCTCTGGAAACCCGTAAAGACGAAGCTTTGGAGTTTTTGTTCAACGAGAAACAGTTGGTTGAGCAAAAGTCTCTATTCTACCAATACAAAATCACTCGTGCAAAGACAAGTATCGAGAACAGTACGGGGCTATTGAATCAGCTGATAGAGAAGCTCGCAAAGGAGAAATCTCAGTCGACTGAGTTCACGGAACAGATCAAAAATATTGAGAAGAATTACAATGCTGCTATCAAATCTGCACAGGATACCTCTAAAAGGATGGAGGATCTACAGGATGCTCAGAAGAAAGGAGACAGACAGAAGGTGGCTACCGAGGAAAAGCAGAAGAGTTTGTCTAATAAACAGAAGAAGAGTGAGAAGCTACTGAATGTGGCTATTTCTGCTATTCAAGAAGCTGAATCAAAGATTGAGACAATCAATGTCGATAATGAGAAATACACGTCAGAGATTGAGGAGCTGAAGGTTTCATTGGCAGAAGAGAAGGCTATTCTAGATGAGATCCGTATGGAGTTGACCGACAAGACCAAGGGATTCAATGAAGAGATTGAGGTCTACCGAGCTAAGCTTCAGCCATGGAATGATCAAATCGAACAGAAGAAATCTGAAATTGCACTTGCTGAAAGTGAGGTCAAGATTCTCCAGGAAAAGCGTGTGAACTTTGAGCAGCAAATAAGTCGGTTGAAGGACCGTATCGAAGAAATCGGAACCGAAATCAAGGCCCATGAGAAGGAAATCAAGCATCTACAGGAGGAGCATTCGCACAATGCTGAACAGATTAGACTTGGTACCGAGGAGTGTGATCATGCATCGGTGAAACTGAAGGAGATGGAATCAGCACTTTCGACTCACCGTCAGAAGACTCTTGAAGCAAGAAGTTCTTTGTCCACTGTTGAAAACAAGAACAAGGTTCTCGCTGCTCTATCAAGACTACAAGACTCTGGCCGTATTCAAGGGTTCTATGGAAGATTGGGTGACCTAGGGTACATCGATGACAAGTATGATGTTGCTATTTCAACTGCATGTGGACAACTCGACGACATGGTTGTGGAAACTGTGGAGGTTGGACAACAGTGTATTGAGTACTTGAGAAAGAATAACCTAGGTTATGCTCGGTTCATCTTGCTGACGAAACTCAGAAAGTTCAATTTGAATCCAATCAACACCCCGAGAAATGTTCCTAGATTGTTTGACCTGGTGAAGCCAAAGGACCCCAAATTTGCAAATGCCTTCTATAGTGTTCTCCAGGACACTCTTGTTGCCTCAAACCTGAATGAGGCCAACCAAGTTGCTTATGGCGCAAAGAGATTCAGAGTTGTAACTCTTGATGGTAAGCTCATTGACAAGTCTGGTACCCTAAGTGGTGGTGGACATGTTGTCAATAGAGGTGGTATGAAGTCTACTTCTCAACAGGGAGCAGTGTCTGATAGAGAAGTCCTTCAGTTGGAGAAAGAGTTGAGCGAAAGGGAGTCCCATTATGAAGTTGCTCAGAATACCTTGTACGAGATGTCTAATGGATTGAAGGAGCTTCAGAACAGACAGCCGGAGATTGATACCATTATCTCACAACGAAGATTTGACATCGAATCACTCGGAAATGAGAGCAAGAACTCCAAAATAAGATTAGAGGAGATGTTGAAGACAAGCGATTCAATTATGAATGACTCAAACTCCGTCGAAGCTGCTAAGAAGGTCTCAGGGCTGAAGGCTCAACATTCTCAATTGCTGGAGGAGTCTAAGGGTATCCAATCGAAGATCAATGAATTGGAGGAGAAGATCATGGAAGTCGGTGGTGTGAAACTTCGTATGCAGGACTCTAAGGTCGATGGCATTAAGCAGAAAATTGAGATCAATAACACGAAGTTGAACAATAACAAAGCTTCGTTCAAGAAGCTACAGAATGAATTGAAACGTTTCAACAAGTCCAAACTAGAGAAGGAGAAGGAGATTGAGACAATCGCCGAAGATCTGAAGAAACTGGAGGCTGCCTATCAAGAACAAGTCAAGGCTCTAGACAATTTCGAGGATGAAATTAAAAAGCTTACTGACGAGAAAGACGAATTTGATTCCAAGGCAGAGCTACTGAAGCAGGATCTGGATGAAAAGCAGGAAGTTGTTAACCAATTGAAGTCTGCTGAGATCGAGATTGAGAATGATATCAAGAATCATCAGGCATCTTTGGATAGAGAAACGCGACACTTGAACCAGTTCGTTCAGGGGCTTGACTCATTGGAGATCCAGGACTATACATCACTGTTGTCATTCTTGGAGAACGAAGAAGACCTTGCGAAGTACACTAATCCAGCAGTGAGTGAGATTTCCCCAGATGAGATAGAGGCTCTGGATGTACGGGAAATTGAAGAGAAGATCCACAAACTGGAGGACTTCATGTCTAAGTCCAAGGTGAATACCGATGTTCTTGAAGAGTTTAGTAAGAGAGCAGCGGAATACAACTCGAGAAAGATGGATTTGAATGAGGCAGTGAATCAGAGAGACGAAACCAAGAAGATGTGTGAGGACCTGAAGAAGAAGAGACTTGAGGAGTTTATGGAGGGCTTCAACACCATTTCCGGAACACTGAAGGAGATGTATCAGATGATCACTATGGGAGGAAATGCTGAACTGGAGCTTGTTGATAGTTTGGATCCATTTTCTGAAGGTATCTTGTTCAGTGTCATGCCTCCAAAGAAGAGTTGGAAGAATATCTCGAATCTTTCTGGTGGTGAGAAGACATTGAGTTCATTGGCACTGGTTTTTGCTTTGCACACATACAAACCAACTCCGCTATACGTCATGGATGAGATTGATGCCGCGTTGGATTTCAGAAACGTCTCTATTGTGGCCAACTATATCAAAGAGCGTACGAAGAACGCACAGTTTGTGGTCATCTCTCTCCGGAACAATATGTTCGAGTTGGCACAGCAGCTTGTTGGAATCTACAAGGTGAACAACATGACCAGAAGCATCACGCTACAGAACAGAGATATGCTGGGTAATGAATAAGACGAAGTTCATGTTAGAGTACAAAAAAGTGTAGTAATCTCCGGGTAACCATCTATTAAAAACCCAGACACCTTTGGGTACGCGTATGAGAAGGCGGCTTTGTTTACGTCCCTCTACTGCCTAGGCGGAGTTCTACAAAGGCGCTATTACAAGGCGCTATCCACTACAAAGATGGACACTTCCTCTCACTTTGCCTCTGTGCCCATTTCGTCCGCGAGCGATTTCAGTTGGGTGTTTTTTGTGGACTGGCTCCTGACGGTTGTGCTGGCTATCGGGATCATCTTCTACTTCCCAAGGCTAGTGGGGATCTTCCTATCGCTCTTCATACGATTCACAGTCGGAAGGTCCAACCAATTTCGTGTGGAGATACAATCCGTCAAGTTCTCGTTTCTTGGTGGAAGAGTTCTGTTCAGGAATTTGACATACATTGACAATGACCAAACGGTATGTGCGCTCCAGGGCAGTCTCACATGGCGGTACTGGCTACCAAACGTACGAAGAAGGCAGGTCGACTTGGAAAAGGAGGACATTGATTTTAAGGCAAACAGCAAACTGCCGTGTCGATATCTTCTGGAGATCAACGGCCTTGAGTACTTTGTTTACAACAGAACTGTCTCATATGACAATATCATTAAGACACTATCAGAGACCATAAGGAGAGATCCCGACAGAAGGAACAGCAATGAGGATCCAAAGGGAGAGTACGATATACTCGCTCAAAGCACAAGTGATACAAGTTTACAAGACCAACCAGAAGGCGCAGTCAAAGCCTCCATTCTCTCTACCTGGTTCCCCCTAGCTTTCAAGATAAACAAGGCAGGTGTTGTCATTGGTAATCGCACAACCCAATCAGTGCTAATCGTGTCCTCCAACATGGTTGATGGTGTACTGGATTTGCGCAGCTCTCACAACCCGCTTGATCTGGCCCGAGAATGCTACGAGTTTGACACCGAAAGACTACAGGTCTTTATCAAACCCAACATCCTCTATGAGGCCGCTAGTGAGATTCACCCAGCAAACAGTTCTCAGAACTCATCACCAAGGGGCCGACTTGCTCAACGCATACGAAAGGTAGTTCGATTTCTGAGTGGAAAGAGGAATACCGAGCAACATGAAGTGTGGAGGGGTCTTGAACAGTACCTAGAAGCAGACACTGAGTCTATGACAGAGCTCATAGATGACGAAGAGCAGGACTATGCCAAATACACTACAGTTCTTTCTGCTGACACTTGCAAATTTGAATATTTCTATGACCTTGTTGGTGTTGTCCCTATGGAGCCTGAAGCCACAAGTCCTTTTGAAGGTATTGATGTTGGAAACGGCGGGTCCGCACCAAAGTACGGTCTGAATATTCAGTTAGCAGGAGCAACAGTACATTATGGTCCATGGGCAGATCGTCAGAAGCATTCGCTACATCAAATGATTCTTCCTACCGTTTGTCGTGATGCGATTCCACAGAAGAGGCTGATACAGGGCCAAAGACGGATATACACCAACTTCACTTTGAATATCGAGGTTCTCGATGATCTCATTGTGAGGGTTCCCACAAGAGAAATGAGCAAAGATGAACAGTTCAAGAGACTGGACCCACACTCTCCTAGTACTATCAGATCCTTTGGCTGGATCGAGTTGAAGGTTAATAAGGAGTCGACTATATCCCTCGACACATCCTTTGTTGCATCAAAATCAGGATATGAAAACAGACTCGACATGAATCTATTAGATCTTGAGGCCAAATCCAGTGTGAATCACGATATCTTCCTGAAAGCTGGAAAACACGAGTTCTCTGCTGACATCGGATACCCCTTGAGTTGGAATGGTCACACGACTTGGTCCCTTGTCAATGCCTCCACTGATGTTGAGACGTTTTTGCTCAGAGAACATATTACACTGCTCTCAGATCTCTTTAGTGATTTTGGCTCTGGTGATCCTACACCATACGAACTGTTCAGACCCTTCACTTATGTGTTTGACTGGAAGGTTGACGGGTACAAATTGTTTTTCAATGTCAATGATGCCAATATCGTTAACAATCCTCTTGACTTCAACGATAACATCTACCTTTCTCTTCAAGGTGACCTGATGGAGGCCAACGTCAAAGTTCCACTTGACAGTGTGATCAGAAAGTCCACTACAATTGACTATAAGCTCCAGACCCCGGGATTCTCGCTTGTTCTAGATACTCCACCATGGCATACACTGAACAACTTCCTAAAGTCTAAGGAGGTTGGAAGAAGCAGACTCTTTACAGTTGATGGTTCTTACACATATTATCCTGAACTTGGGCTGGATTCTATTGATACCGTTGTTATCTCCTGTAACGGTGAGCATGTTGCATTAGAGTGCTATGGATTTGTTGTGAAGTACATTATGAGCGTAAGGGAGAACTACTTTGGGGACTTCACCTCCTTCAAGACTCTTGAGGAATACACCAGACAGCTGAATGGGGAAGGGGAGCATGCTGCCTCCGAACAAGAGCCCGAATCCCATGACAAGTTCAAAAGAACCGAAAACGAGACAGACGTCCATTTCTCTTTCTGTGTGCAAGAGAGTTGCATTATCCTGCCATCGAATATCTACGATTGTCACTCCAACACTACACTCACTTTTGAAGCTTTGGATATTGACATCAGGTTCACCAACTACTACATGGACATGCAGGTTGATTCAACACCAATCAGAGGATACCATTTTGATTTGTGCAATCCTGAAGAGCTCCTTGACGTGAAAAACTTCAACTTCGTGGAGGAAAACGTGTTGTCATTGGATTGTTTGGCTATTCACGGCCTGAGAATGTTTGGGCTTCCACCAGACGAGCCTACGTACTTCTGTAAGTGGGATATCATTCCCGGAAGTATATTGTTCAATGGTTCAATGAGAGGATTGCACGATATCATTCACGGTGTGTTGAAACTGGCGTTTGGGTACAGTAACTTGGAGAACAAGCTGGATCTGGATGAACGTATCCTTTGGGACACGACCAATCTGAAGATCCTGGTTCCTCGAGTTGACCTGAAGTTCAAGGAGACAGATTTGGATCACCTCTTGAATGTCTCTTTGGTAGACATTGGATTTTGTTTCAGTGATATCACCAATGATAGATACACCGACAGAGTTTCAGTTGATGTTCATGAAATTGAAATGTTTGTTTCTACTATCGCTACTGGAAAGGTTCTTCTTGACTTCAAAACTTCCCTGAAGCTGACAAATTTCTGTTTGAAACAAGACTATCGCAACGTCAAAGCCAAACAAGATGATCATATTGTGCTGAACGATGGTCCTTTTCATCGTATTCCATTTTTGGTTGAGCCAAGTTTGAAGTCGAGGTATGCAGAACTTTTTGGGTCAATTGTCCCAGGGTTCTCATTACCAGAAGGGAACCCTCCTCTCAATAGTGAGACAGTTGACCAGATTTTTGAAGATATGGGAATGGATCTGAGTGTGGACGACGACTTTGACGTCTCTGAAGAAGACGATGCACAGACTGGCGACCCGGATGCTGAAATGGACAGAAAGAAGGTATACTGGGAAACAGTTTCCGGAGCTAATGCAAAGACATCTGTGCAATATGATGCCGATGATTTCACTCCGTCCAGACGTGCCTATGATATCGAGACAGACAATTTCATTGTGAACTTTGGTGATCTTGATCTCAGTCTTTGTGTTGAGTCTTTGCTTGTTGTGTTGAACCTTTTCAATAGCAGCTTTCGTGACAACCCGGAGTACATTTTGGACCATCTTCACTTGGCTGTGCTGAAGAAGCTGAAACAGAAGCTAAACGTTGAAGAATCTTGCCTGAATTTGAGATTTGTTGCTCCAGGACTGAATGTCAACTTTCTCCAATCAGCATGGGATCCACAACTCACTGATTTTGACACCTTGGCTCACCTGAATTGCTTCATCGACAGCCCGTCTTTTGTTTATTCAGTCGACGACAGAACCACTGCTGTGGAAAAATCTTCTGCTGCTATCCATCTGGCTTCTTTGGGAATCTCACTTAACGATCCTTCGTCTGAAGACTCTGCTATGGAGCTTGTTGTTGGAGATTTTGAGGCTTGGATGCTAGAATCTGAGGAGATCACATCTTCTGTGAATGTCAAGAGCGTTGATTTCTCACTTCATGTGCCCTCTGTTGTTTGGATGTTATCATTCTTTAAGGACAGTTTAGCCCAGATCGAGCTTCTTGAGAAGAAGTTTTTGGAGGTGTCAGCAAGAGTGAGAAATACCGAGGTATCTTTGGTTTACCAGATTGCACTTGGAAGTAAGGAGTTCAATATTGAGCATGATCCTGCTGTGATTACGCGTCCTGCCTATATTATTCGTCTATCCAAGAAACATATCAGAGCAAATGACAGCTGGAATGTCATTGTGAGACTTCGTCATATCTTCAACAATCTTCCTCGTTCCTGGCTTGATAATACCCATACCAACTGCGAAAACCTGTCAGCAGAGGTAGCCATGAATGAAGTTCTGAATGTTTTCAGACGGTGGAGAGACTGGGAGTTCACTGACATTGCCAACAGCTTCATTTTCAACTATGTCTTTGCTCAATCTGATAAGAAGAAAAAACATAGTACCTTTTCCTGTGAGCTTCTAGTTGAGACTGTTCTTGCCAAGTTCTTTGCAGTTGACGATGATGGAAGCTTCCTTGAGGTTTCTAACATCAGTGCTTTGGTTTCATCTACCAAAGACTACGTGACTGAAGTGAACGATTTCAAGGGAACTGTCTGCTCCGTGAAAATAGGTTCGGTCAAAGGTGAACTCTCTCCACTACTTCTACAATTGGAGAGCCTCAATACAGGACAAGTGGCCGATACTTCTGACGCCAAGTTGTCAAGTGAAGCAACTGTGAATGCTACTCCAGGCTCTGGTGTCCATGCCCTGCTAGAAGTCGATGTGATTGACCTAAACGTTCATTTACCACACTCTTCTTACAGATTAGGTATGCACGGAGTTTCCGGATCAATGCTGAAGGGAATAATCTCATCACAAGAAGGTATTTCCAACCAGTTCAATGTTGAGACATTCCTTTTCCATGTGCACCTAGACAACACTGAAATCGTCTCGTATGAAGTTTCTACTTTGAGAGTATCAATTGGAGGCACAAAAGCCGGAGTGAAGTGCAATAGTGTTGTGGATATTTTCTCAGAGAAGGCTAGGGTCAGTGTTCTGGAATCAAGTAAAACTCTTCTGACATATCTAGATGGGTTACGAGATGATGTCGAACTTGTCAAGAACCTGTTTACTTCTGGAACGAACGCTGAATCCCTGGAGAAGGCATCATCACTGGCCTATTCCACAAGCCTGAGATTGCTGAACGAGAAATTCACCTGGGATCTAAGTGTATTGGACCCGTTGGGACTTTCCGGGATGAACGAACGTTTCGAGGTTATTGTTAGATTGTCTGAGAAATCTATTTATTCTTCATGCAGTACATCGAAAGCTGATTTGAGAGTTCAAACTCTAATCGAGAAGCTCCAGCTTGCTAAGGTTCACCTGGAAAAGGCCTCTGCTGTGGTCTCATATGATATCAGGAAAAATGAACTGGATATTGGGTCTACTTCTGGGGTCCTATCAGCGATCGTTTCTGACGCACTCTTCACCTTCAGTCCAATATATGACTACTTCCAAGAGTTAAATTCGAACTTGAAGGCTATGGTGGTCTCTGGTAAAAAACTATCTGGTGTCTTGAATGGCGATGGGATCATGGAAGATTCCTCGACCGGAGGCAGAGCTTTGATCATCTCAAGACTTAGAGTTCTCAACAGTTCTCTGAGTGTTGGATTGGAACACCAAGGGGCAACATACTCACTGGGTACCGAGGAGATCAAACTTGACTACCACAACCTGGTTCTCGGATCTGCTGATGTCATCTATTGGCCATATGGTGAAATGATTGTGGAGAGCATACAACTGCAGGTCAGATCCAAGGATATTCCACCATTCCATTCATCACTTGTCGACTTTGACTTCATCATGAAGATCAGCAACGCCACTGAGGGGGACCACCAAAACCTGGAAGTTGAATCATCCTATTTCAGAGTTTTGGTAACACCACGGACCCTTGTAAAGGTCCACGATTTGGTAAAGGGACTCAACTATGCAAGCAAAAGAATTAACGGACTCTTTGGATCTGAAGTCGAGAGAAAACCTGCTAAGTCAACAGCTGAGATCTGGCAACAGCTTGGCTTTTCATCGATCCATATCCTCTCATACAACTTCTGTGTTGGATTCATCTTTGAAGACTCAACAGAGGCATCACCTGGTTTGATAACTGGGTGTGAAAAAGTCTTTGCTGTTACTGAAGGTTCACTGGGAAAGTTCACAATCATTGGAGGGTTCCTGTCAATCGCTAATGGAAAGACCTCGGATTCATTCTTCAGCAATGGAAATGAATTCTTTCGTCCAAACAGAGCCTTCCTACCAAACGTCCAAGTCACTTATTACATTCTACATGAAGGCAACAGCAGAGATGTCCAGATTAATGTTTCTGGTGAGGAACTGGATGTCAAATTCATCACTTCTGCTATTGTTTTTGTTGAGCAAACCATCAAGTCTGTTTCTGTGATTGATAGTCTGGTGAAAAAAGGATACGTGTATCCAGTGACTGAATCTCAGGTATTGTCCACCGAATCTGAGAGCTACAGCTTACCTGCTGATGTCACTTCAATCAAATGCACAATGAAATTTGATGGTGCTATTGTGAGAATGACCCGGTGGGAGGACTTTGGCAATGAGAATGATCCATATGCTCCATCTTTCGAGTTGAAGACCCCAGCAGTGGAGATTGTGGCTGCTTATTTGAAGACGTCAGGTACTAAGGACCATAGCCTCAGCCTGGAAGTGTTTACCTTCCCATCCAGTAATACCCTGCACAACACCTGTGTTCCCGTTTTGCTTGACGTGTGGTCAACGTTGAATTATTTGGGAAAGAAGACACCAGCAGCCCATCAACAAGTTGTTTCTGCGAAGGCACAAGAAGAAATGATCATCGAGAACGAGCTGAGAGACCTACTGAAGTTGCTAGATAAGTTCCAGATTCAATTTATTCTCCACATTGACAAACAGGAGTTGATATTGAGCTGTGAACCATCAGCAAAGGTCCAGGCAGTGGTTGGTATTGAAAGAATGGACATCAGCTTTGGAACAAGTCATGAAGACGATGGATACCCTGTGTCTGGAACAATACAGATCATTGATGTTGCTGCCTCCTTACAGCATTCGTTCTCAAGAGAGGTGAGTGGCTCGGTCCTGGTGAAAGAGGTTGTTCTTACAGCAATGTTAGCTGGAGATGAATCGTTCAAGCTCTACACAAGTGGAAGTATCAGCAGAACAAAGTCGTACCTGTACCTGAAACAATTACAAGATGTGGATTTGTTCATGGATTTGTGGAAGTTTTCTGCTTCGGGATATGGTGGATCTGAGAGTGTCAGATCTTTTGCAATGAGCATTGAAAACGCTGAACCTGAAGTGGTATTGAAGAAGTTCCAGAGAATGGCAAACACTGCATTCATCCCATGGGACATTTACTTCCTGGTGAAGGACGTGGACTTTGAAGTGGACCTCGGCCAAGCGCTTGGTGTGCTTTCGTTGGTGTTCAATAAAGTCAGTATCACATCAAGAAAACAATCAGACCGTAAACAGGATTTGATCATCATGTTTGACACGGTCTCACTGAAGTCAGTAGGAAGACTACAAGGCCACTTGATTGTGGATGGTATCAAGATTCGGACTGTGATTAATTGGTCTATGTTTGGTGACAGATATGATGTACCAATGGTTCTACTATCGTTTGGATTTGACTCCATTGAAACCAAGGCTTCATTTGATTACAACATGTTTATGATTGGGCAGATCCAGAAGACTTCGATATATGTCTACAATCAGGTTGATGGGGAGAAGCTACTCCAAGACAAATTGTTTGCCAAAAGTAAGTGTGAGTCGATTGAGCTTTACCTCACTTCATTTGCTGTGTCCAATATCATCGATGTGTACAATACGTTGGTGCGTATTCGTCAGGACAACAAGACATCATACAAACAGAACCTGAAGCAGGTCCCACCACAAATTGACGAGGCTGATATTTCAAGAAGAGAGGATGACATTATTGATGCACTTGCTAAATTGAGAACTGAACTGGATGTGAAGTTCGGTAAGTGCATGGTGCATATTTACCCAGGATCACTCTTGGATTCACAGGTCTTGGTTATCAACATCAATGCTTTGGATGCCTATTTTGAACAGCATTCGGTTGAGGACATTAATCGTTTGCAAACTGATTTGAAAGCCAACCTGAAAGGAATCAGCGTGTCTTTATCATCCTTCAAGTCCCAGCTTCCAGAAAGCTCTCTCTTAGATTTGGGAATTGGTGAGTTCATTCAAAACAGTAAGAACGCACAAGGTGGCAGTATCTTTGTTTTCCCATCCCTGAAATGCTCCATGACAACTCTTATTGCACCGAAGTCTACGACTGTTGAATACCTCTACGAGAGTTCTTTTGGTGGAAAAGTGGACATTCGCTGGAATTTGGGATCTATCAACTTCATCAGAGAGATGTGGATCATCCACGTCAAAGCCCTGGAGACAAGACTACCGAAAGCTGCAAACGCTGGTTCGTCAGAAGAAGTCACTCAATCCTCTCTTGAAGGGTCTGTTCCTCTCTTCATGGACGAGAAACTTGATGAGAAGATCAAAGACGTCAAACTTGGCGACAAATATCAATATGTTGCACTGGAGACACCGATCATTGACGCCCCACAGCTGAAAGACCTGGGTACTGCTACACCTCCTCTTGAGTGGTTTGGGCTTAACAGACAAAACTTCCCTGGATTGACACATCAATTTGTCATTGTCAGCTCACAGAAATTGGTACACGAGGTCGAGACACAGTATGGACGGGTTCTAGGAAAGGCCTAAAAGAAACCACACTAATAATATTAACGAATTTTACGAGATATAGAACTGAAGTGCGTAGATAAGTTTTAGCTATGAACGAACTGGAGCGGACTCGTTGACTTGGTAGAGGTCACCCTGCTTGATTAAGATCCCCTTCTCAGTCCAGAATTGGAGTGCTGCATTTGCCATCTCTGTTGGCATCTGTAGGGAAGTGCATATGTCGTCAGTAGACCGTGTACTGTTCTCGTCATCAAAACAGTAGATGACTGACGCCTGGGAGGGCAAAACATCCAATGAAACACTTCTATCATCCAGTTCAAGCTCCACAGAGACCAATCCTTCATCCACAGATTTCAATACTCTTCCCTTTTCAGTGGTCTTGTAACCCTGGAAGTAGGAATCCATTTGGCTTTGGAGCTGTGTAGGAAGACTGAATTCCACCTCATTCATCTCTGGCCAGTAAAGGTATGATAGAAGGGAGAAATGAACCTTGTCTGAAATGCCAGAATTATTCTGGTGAATTCTGTAGTCGATAGTTTTCGAGTCTTCGATATCTTTGATCATTATATCCAAGTTATTCAAATCATTCTCCTCGAATTTCCATTTCAACTGGTCTAGCTTGAGCTTGATTTCATCGATGTTGTAGCCCCTCGAGATAGAAAGTAACTTCTTTGAAAACTCCTTCACAAGTTCACTGATGAAGACTTCTCTGGAATCAAAGATGGATATGAGGGATTCAATGATATCTTGCTTCCGGAAATCTGGCAACGCGTCAGTTGGATCAGGAAACCAAGCAAGAGTGAGGTTGTTGACCGTTTTGGTTGTTGGCTTTGCCAGTTCGTCAGACAGAATTCGCAAAGGATTATCGCCATAGCTTAACAAACCGTGAACAATATTTGGGATTGTATCGTCTCTTTCTTTTAGATACTTCCTTATTGATCTAGAAGCATTGTCTAGTAGGACCGCTCGAGGGTCAATGATTAGGAAAGACTTGATGGTAGAAATGAAGAATAGAATGATGTCATTGGTATTTGATCCCGCATGAAGAAGATTGCGGGAGCACGCTGAAATGAATGATGAAATCAGTTGAGACCTCTGTGTAGGGTCTATGCAGTGCTTGAGGTCGTTCAAGGCTGGTGTTGAGGTGGGATAGGCTGCAACCATATCATATAATTCAGATATCCTGAGTTTTGCAAGCTTCCTTCTCGCAGATTCAGAGCCATCAAGATCCTCTAATACTGATCTGTCCCATTGGCATGCCAGCGATCTGATTTGCTCATCAAGACGATCTTCATAGTCTAAGGAAGCCAGCTCTCCTAGATCGAAATCCACTGAAGCCAAAAAAGCAAGGTCCTGACTCGACAATTCTTCTAATGACTTTATTTTGGACTTTATAAGTGTGTTGACAGTCCTCTCGAATAGAGTGAAGTCGTACTCTGTGAGATCCAGGTAGTATAATGGAAACATGAAGTATTCTTTGATCTTTGTCAGTTGTGGAATTGTAAAGACCTGGAGCTCAGTGATGTCTTTTCTCATGAGTTCACGATAGTGATATAATAATGTCTGCAATGAATTTGACTTGGATAGTGATTTAAGGGCAGCGCGCACTCGCTGTGTAGGCTCGTGGTGAGCGTGCTTCATGAGCCAATCCGATGCCAGTTCATAGTCACTCTCAGCGGGCACCTCAGGCACCTTGAAAACGTTCTCAAAGTCGGCTGCTGATATCATTGGGAACTTGTATCAACTAACCTGAATCTTTTTACAGGGAATTAGCCTCTAAAGACTCACGATTGGTATGGTTAGTTTAATTGTCAATGTTTTGTTTACGTTTTGTGGCAGATAAAAGTCGGACCGGATGATCAAACTGTTTCCAGATCTCACGTGATTATTTTATGAAGCCCTAATTCATACAGCGCCATAACGATATTCAGGTTCACCACTACTCACTCTCAATCCACTTCCACTACGAGCCACCAATGTCACGCCAGAACCGCCAACAACAGCAGATTAGAGACCAGTTCATTGACTTTACACACTCCACGGGGGCAGTGGCTGACAGATTTCTGCGTAACTCGAAGTATGACTTAGAATTGGCCATCAATAACTTCCTCTCGTCCCAGGCGTCTGGAAGCTCAAAGGACAACAAGGCTCTGAATAACATATTCGAGAAGTATAGAGACCCAGAAAACCCTGATCAGATAGGAATTGATGGAACAGTGAGGTACTTGGAGGACTTAGGATATGAACCTGAAGACAAGGTGACATTGGCACTTGCAGAGCTTTTGGAGTCACCCTCCGTTGGTGTGTTCAACAAGAGAAACTTTATCCTCAAGTGGCAGCTTGTGCATACTAAGTCCCTCGAGGACATGAAAGCATATCTTGATGAGCTGAGCCGCAAGTTGGATTCAGATGTGACATATCTTAAACAGGTATACCAGTTCGCATTCAAGTTCCTGCTAGAGGAAGGTCAGCGTGCTATGACCCTTGAGACAGCTCAAGCTTACTGGGAGCTGCTACTAAAGCCACTGTACGGGAATAAGGTTGATGAATGGAACCACTTTTTGACTGAGGAGTGGAAGCAGGCTATCTCAAAGGATGCATGGAATATGTTCTTTGTCTTCTTACAAGAATGGGAGAAGGATCCAAATCTCGAAAATTACGATGAAACAGCAGCATGGCCAAGTATCATTGACGACTTTGTTGAGTACTTCAAAGAGAACCACAGTGTGTAATGCTAGTATAACTCAGTTTATATGACGACTAACGCGTATTGTAGTTCAACTCCGGGTAACGTAAACTGAAAAATCAAGAAAGTGAGAGCACTATCAACGAGAAACAACAACTTTGAGAAGCACCAGAAACAACACAAAGGACGTTCAAATACCCGACAGAGCCAATGAGTCAACAGGGAAATAACAATAATATCCCTGGCCAAGGCCAGCAGCAGAACCAACCTGCCAGAAACATTACTGTTCAGCCACAACAGATTCAACAGTTAGCCAGACAGTGTAATGCTGAGATTCAAAAGGCAAGGGAGCTTGGGACGGATACACCAGCTGGCCAGGAACACTTGAAGAAGGCACAGCGTATCAAGAGCATCCTGATGCAATACCAAATGCAACAGCAGCAGCAGCAGCAACAGGCTGGTAGAGCCAATAGTGGAAGCGCAAACAATAACAATGGCGGACAGCAGTTCCAACAACAACAGCAACAATCTCCACCACTTCAACAACAACAGATCCAACAGCCTAGACCTGTGAGCACTACCAGTACCCAATTGAACAATACTGTGAACTCACGAGTGGCTACTGCTTCGCCTGCTACTTCAATTTCCAACACTGTCCCTGGTCCATCTGGTACTCCACCAGCACAACAGCCAAAGACTCCAACACAGCAATTACAACAGCTGAGACAGATGCTTGGTGATCTTACAAAGAAACTGAAACTCATTGACGACGCAAAGAAGGCCGGAACACTTCCTCCAGAGTCAATGGCTAAGCTGCTTCAACAAGAACAACTCTTAAAGGAGCGCTTCAACAGTTACAAGAACGCCGCATTGACTCTCACACAGCAGATGCAGAGACAACAACAACAGACCAATGCGCAACAACCGAACAGAAACCTCTCGCAGCCAATGAGTGCCGCAGCCACGCCGCAGGTCACCGCCAACCAGTCCTTTAACCAGGTCCCACAGGCTGCAAACTTTGGGCTTCAGAACGGACAGCCTCCACAGCAACAACAACAACAAACCACAAACTTCCAATTCCAACAACAACAGTCGCCAGTCACACAACAAAACCAAATCCCACAGACAGCGCCAAACCAGCAGATCCCGCAACAGCAGCAACAGTCACCAGCGATGCCACAGTCTGCTATTAGTTTCCAACAAGGCGGTATTCCAAACAGCCAGTCACCTCCTCTGCAACAGCGCAAAAACCCACAACAGCCATCCACTCAGGCATCGCGTATTGGAACCCCTCAACCGCAGGGCGATTTCAACGCTGGTGCTAATGCTCCTAAGGTTGGCGCTTCTGCCTCTCCAAATACGCCAGTGACCAACGTCAATGCTGCTGCCAGACCAAACGACAACACTTCGACCTCTGCTGGTACCAGCGCCAACATCTACAAAGCCGCTGTGTCGTCCATCAATATCCCTGCGCAGTTGAACGTCAAGGCGCCATCTGCGGTCACTGCTGGACAGAACAGACCTACACTGACTGGTGGTGCTGCTGTTGGAAACCCAGTTTTAACGACTCCCGCTCTGTTGAAGCTCCCACCATTCGAACTGCAGAATGACCGTGTGCTATCAAAGAGAAAACTCACAGAATTGGTGAAGACTGTTGGAGCAGATGAAGGTGATGGTGAGACTACGATCGATGGAGATGTTGAAGAGCTGCTTCTTGATTTGGCTGATGAGTTTGTGACTAATGTCACGAGCTTTGCCTGCCGTTTGGCTAAGCACCGTAAGACGGAGAATCTGGAGGCTAAGGATATTCAACTACATTTGGAGAAGAACTGGAACATCAGAGTCCCAGGGTTCTCGTCTGATGAAGTGAGAAGTGTCAGAAAGTGGCCTGCAAATGCAGCTCACTCACAAAGAATCCAAGGTATTGGTATCTCCAAGTCTGTCGATCAGAACAAATAATGAGTGTGTTTAAATATTACGTGATTACTGAAGTACTGTGATGATTGTTTGTAACAACTGTGTAGTGCAGCTAATAGGAGAATTTAATTTACTGCTCTCCAGACAGCTTGTACTACCTACTAGTAGTACTAGTTAGTGAGTACTAGTACTCAGTACTCTGAGTGATTATATAATCATACATTACATAATATTTTTCACATTATTACGTAATGCTCATCGCCAAAATTTTTCTATAGAAGTTGTGAAGTGCGAGACATAACAAACCATCCCAATCGAATACTCACGGAAAATCTAGGAAGCATGGTCAAGTCTTACCAACGTTTCGAGCAGTCGAAGTGTTTTGGTGTGATATCTTCAAAATCCAATCTCTATTGGCTACCTCCATCGAACAAGAGCTCAGCTGGTCAAGTCATCACTGCTGGTCTTGAAGAGATCCTAATCTGGGATGTCAAGACTGGTGAGCTGGTCAAGAGATTGAGAGACGGGCTGCCACCTGGTGCATCCGATGCGAAGCTCACAAAGCCTTCTCAGATAACGACTATTGTGTACCATCAAGACACCAGCATCGTTGCATGTGGACATGAAGATGGATCCATTAAGATTTGGGATTTGATGTCTGGAACTGTGTTGATCAATTTCCATGGTCATAAGTCCAGTATCACCCTGTTGCAGTTTGATAAGGAAGGTACAAGACTGATTTCTGGATCTAGAGACTCTAACATCATTTTCTGGGATTTGGTTGGTGAAGTTGGTCTGTTCAAGCTCAGAGGACATAAGGATCAGATCACAGGGTTGTGGTTCGACGAGGAGTACTTGGTCAGTACTTCAAAGGATGGGTTGATTAAGTTGTGGGATCTGAAGTCTCAGCAGTGTGTTGAGACCCATGTTGCCCATATTGGTGAATGTTGGGGATTCGGTGTTTTTGAAGACTTGATCATCACCAGTGGTGCTGAGAACCAACTGAAGGTCTGGAAGTTTGATGTTTCTGCTGAGACGAAGGTCAGTGAATTTGGTACCTTTGAGAAGCAGAGCAAGAACAGAGGATCTGAAGTTTCTTTCAAGAAAGTGGGGTCCAATAAGTTCTTCTATGTTCAGAATGCAGACAAGACACTCGAAATCTTCAGAATCAGAACCGATGAGGAGATTGCCAAAGCCTCTAAGAAAAGAGAAAAGAGATTGAAAGAGAAGGGCTATGATGAGGACGAGATCGCTAATGCGCTGAAAGAGTCTGCAATCAACATGCTCATACAGCCATACCAAACCATCAGATCCATCTACAAGATCAACAGAGCTACCTGGTCCTCCACCTCAAGCAGAAAACTCGAAA
The DNA here is from genome assembly GCA_030574915.1 of Komagataea wickerhamii. Lineage (NCBI taxonomy): Eukaryota > Fungi > Ascomycota > Saccharomycetes > Phaffomycetales > Wickerhamomycetaceae > Komagataea > Komagataea wickerhamii. Next base: position 109,962 of record JAJMFU010000009.1, read on the forward strand.
TTATCCTATCCACCGCTAGCAATACACTAGAATCATACACCATTCCATACTCTCCAAAGGAAGTGTCTGCACCAGTCAAGTCATTCACTGTGGACCTCCAGGGGCACAGAACTGATATCAGAGCTCTGGACGTCAGTGACAACAACAAGCTTATAGCGACCGCATCTAATGGACTATTGAAGGTCTGGAACACCTCGACAACCAGCTGTTTGAGAACATTTGAGTGTGGCTATGCCCTTTCATGTAAGTTCCTACCAGGTGGATCTTTGATCGTTGTTGGAACTAGAGCCGGTGAGATTGAATTATACGATTTGGCGACTTCGACTTTACTTGAGACTGTTGAGGCACATGAGGGTGCTATCTGGTCTTTGGATTTGACTAGCGATGGAAGATCGCTTGTTACTGGTTCAGCTGATAAAAAGGTCAAGTTCTGGGAGTTCAAAGTCGACTCTGAACTAAAGAGATTGAAGATCTCACACCAGAAGACTTTGGAACTAACAGATGATATTTTGGCTGTTAAGATCTCCCCTGAGTCCAAATTCCTTGCCGTTTCTCTTCTGGACAATACCGTCAAAGTCTTCTTCTTCGACACTCTGAAGTTTTTCTTGAGTTTGTATGGGCATAAGCTGCCTGTGCTATCGATTGACATTTCATTCGACTCAAAGCTGCTCATAACCTCATCTGCTGACAAGAACATCAAGATATGGGGTCTTGACTTTGGTGATTGTCACAAGTCTATCTTTGGTCACCAGGATTCCATCATGAATGTTAGATTCCTTCCTGAATCTCACAACTTCTTCAGTTCCGGTAAGGACGGACTACTGAAATACTGGGATGGTGATAAGTTCGAGTGTATCCAGAAGCTGAGTGCCCATCAGAGTGAAATATGGGGTATTGCTGTTGCCCAGGACGCTTCGTTTGTGGTGTCTACCTCTCATGATCACAGTATCAGAATCTGGGAGGAGACTGACGACCAGGTCTTTATTGAAGAAGAGAAGGAGAAGGAAATGGATGAGATGTACGAGTCTACACTTCTTTCTAATTTGGAAGGTGATGATATCACTAAGAGAGGAGAGAAGGATGAGGATGCTGAGGATGATGATGAGGCAACTGCTGTGAATCAGCAGACGATGGAGACTCTGAAGGCTGGTGAAAAGCTATTAGAAGCTTTGGAGTTGGGAAGCAAGGAAATCGAAGAAGAGCAAGAGTATCAAACTCTCCTCACAAAGTGGATGAAGACAAAGACTGGTGAGAAGCCATCCAAACCAACGAAGGATCCACTATTACAGGCCATGAACAAGTCCGGATCTGAATACATCCTAGATACTCTTGTGAAAATCAAGCCTTCTCAGCTTGATGATGCGCTCCTGGTGCTGCCATTCTCATTCGTGCTGAAGTTCTTCAGTGTGATAAACGTGTGGTGTAAACAGAATGCCATTTTGAAGGAGCGTTTGAACCTGGTCTGCAGAGTATTGTACTTCTTGATCAGATCTAACCTGCTTGAATTGAACAGTTTGAAGAATGAAGATATCAAGAAACAGCTGGATGACGTGAGGGCTCAGCTGAGAGCCGAGTTGAGAGCCACAGCAAATGAGGTTGGGTTTAATACTCAAGGCCTCAAATTCCTGAGAAACCAGTGGAACCTTCACCATAACACAGAGTTCATTGATTCGTACCAGAATAGTGAGAATGTCGAGAAGACAGCGAAGAAGAGAGTTTATCAGACGATCAAATAGATAGATCAATAGATGCGCTTGTTCGTACTCAATGTTATTGTAGTCACTACTTCTAATCAAATCAATCATTAAAGTTGATGCAAATGGTGGTACTGTCAAGTATTATGTATATACGGAAACATCTGTTGGTAATTAGATGCGAATGAATCAGGCCCACTTACCTAACAAAGCCATCAGACCAGCACCCCAACACATGATGAAGTAAGCCAGCAAGGAGTTCTTCAAGCCATCCTTGCCCTTGAACTGGCTGGAGTACATGAACTCATGAGCCATCAGCTCAACGAGACCAGTGTATATCAAAATACCAGAAGAGATGGCGTCAAAGATACCGTTGGTGATCAAAGCGGTTCTTCCCTCTGGGAGGAAAGAGTGCCTTACACCAATACCAATAGCAACGGCGATAGGAGTGGTCAAACTATAGGCTAGACCCAGCAACCATGGGACGTATCTTCTGGAATTGTCCCATGGGGTGTCAGCAATTCTGGTACCCAGACCCAAACCTTCAAACATTTGATGGAAGATCAAAACGATGAAAAGGGTCTTGAACTCATCACCAGCGACAGCAAGCGATAGACCAATGAAGATAGAGTGGAAGACAATACCGAATTCCAGGACAAAGACAGACAGGATTTGGTTGAGGTAGTCCTCGTGTGCCTGACCGGCTGGGAGGTTTGGGTTCACAGCCTCTGGGTCCTGGTGTTCTAGATCGTGCGAGTAGTGGTTCTTTCCAATGAGGTTCTGGTTTGCCTCAACGGAGGATGGGTCAATGTCGTCCTTGGACTCCTGGTCGTCAGACTTGCCAATAGTGCCCACGTTACCAAAGTGTGAGTGTGTGTGAGCCTCATCGCTGAAGTGAGCAGCCTTAGCAACGTAGTGGTGAGCAAAAATCTCTGAGAGGAACAGGGCAAAGATGGACATCAAACAGATACCGAATGCCCATGGGTATTCAGCGTAGACACCACCTAGACACTCGTTACCTAGGGCGTCAGCAGCTGGCTCCAGCAAATGGATGAAACCAGTGGCAATAATGACACCGGAACCAAAGAACTTTGCAATGAACCAACACCAGTTTGGGAGTCTGATGAAGGAGTACTTGGAGGACAGAATAGGAAAGTAGACACCAACTGCTGAGGAGATCAGAATCATGAAGACAGCGAGGATTCTCAGGTTGTCTCTTCCATCGTATTCATTGTCGGTAGCACATTCTGGAGTTGGGCTATCGTCCTCGTCGTCTCTGGCGAAGAGTCGCACCAATTGGTTAATGGTGGTGCTCATGATGGTGATTTGCAGAAAATTACACCAAACCTCTTGTGAAAGACAGATTGAGGCTTTCTTTTATATGCGAATAACAAGTGATGAAGAAGTGTACAGACTAAAGTTCGACCTCTGAAAATTCGTAAGATGTACAGCTAGCTGCTCGATAAAACTGGCGCTCGCAGCATAATCCTGCAATTAGATATTTCTTTCTTCACCTTCGTGGTTATCGAGGGCGTCACAAAAAAACCTTGGTGGTAATGATCCCGCATATGACAGGCGGTGAAAATACGCACCAAGAAAAGTGTTATGGTGTTGAACACTCCTGTAGAAAGGGAATTGTACTTCAGTAACCAATAGGGTAAGATTGTAGATCGAGAGTCCAATGGTGTATATCTCATTCGATGTTAATAGCGATGATAACCTTGATGGTTCTATAGGATCTGTACAGTTCGCCCACAATTTTGTGAGTGTCACTTCTTTTAGCTCTCTATATTCTCGTCCCTTTCAGTAAGTGACAACTGCCAAAAAAGCTTGTCCTTCTAACGTGCGAGTTGCATCTGAGTCCTGTCTTGGTGGAATAGCACTTCCAAGTTCCTGTTCAGAGGTAACAATGGACAGGCCAAGCTACGCCAAGATAGGACCGTTCAATTATTTATCCGAGTCGTATTTCTATACATCAAACGTTAATCCGTCATAATAATGTCTCACCCAGGTGCTGTAGATCCTCTTAATTTCCCGCACGATGCGAACAAATATTGAGTTCTGGTTGAGTTTGGAATTATAAGCTTATCCAGTACTGTAAGAGCTACTGCATACGACACAACCTATAGGGCAGATAGCTAAATAAATCTTGTTGCAATGTTCTCCATTAAGCCAAAGATATGTGTACCATAGTATGCTAGTGAGCGTCGAGGTCTTTCGTAGGTGTGAGCTCAGCGCAATTGGCCAGTGGGAGTTTTTCCTATGCAGTGAGTTGTTACCATTCCTATTATTTTGCGTATTTTATGATTGGTTCTTCGGACAGTTCCTCGTACCCTCTACTCTTACGTGCCATATTTTGTGATCTACTTTTAAAGTATTAGTGAGTTCGAAGTTACAGATCACCAAGTGACAGTGGTGAGTGAAATGAGTATCATAATTCCTGTGTCATTAAAAGACCCTTCATCTATGCTATATTTGAACAGAGGGAAACTTTCTATCCGTCTTCGAGTATGCATCACGACAAGCAATCAGCCGGAGTTCACACTCCTTCATGGTGCGCGCGGATCCCATCTGTGACTTAACATCTTTCCCCAAAACGCTCTGGGCAGCCCGGCTTGTGACTCTCAAGACGTGTGACATGACTGTCAGAACTTCGTTCACGGCTTGATCCAAAAGTTCCTTCCGGCTCACTTGACCTGATTGACGGAACTTGAAGACTCTATCTATCAACAATGCAGAGAATAGATCACCAACTCCAGTGAAATAAGATTCGATGTATGGAACATGGAAAAGGTGTGAAGAGGTTTCCCCATCGATGCAGCTCGAGCAAACCGTTACAAATTCGGTATTCTCGGTATTCTGTTCTGTGCCTGTGCTGAAGCTCATCGAGGATATCACCACATTAGGGACTTTGAACTTTTCATGAAGATCATTGAGGGCCTTCTTCAAGTCATCGACATTTTTGATCTCATATCCTACCAACAACTCGGCCTCAAACTGGTTTGGTGTTATCACATCAATTTCTCCTCTTTGTAAAAGCTTCTGGTAGATTGGAATCACACTTTCACTCACATATAGCTTTCCTTCGTCTCCCATCACCGGGTCTAACAACCAGAGACATTCAGGATTTCTGGCCTTCAGATCAGCGCCTATTTCACCGACAGCTTCTAATGCGGCAGCACCGGCAATGTATCCAGTAAGCAGAGCATCATGCCTCACTCCAATGTTTTTCAAACCCTCATAGAGCTCCTTGATCTCATCTGGTGAAGTTTCTGTGCCCTTGACAGATCCATATCCAGTATGGTTTGAAAAGTTGACTGTGTTTAGAGTATCGATGTCCCAGCCTTGACACTGGAGTGGGAAAGTGGCTGCTCTGTTTCCAACGTAGCCATGGACAACATGCGACTGGATCGAGAGTATAGAGTGCACGTCCTCGAGAGTCATTCTGTGCTTCTGTGCCAGATCGTGAAGTCGTATGCAGACAATAGCCAGATGAGTACTTATCTGCCTTTTGACGTTAATCTCGAGAATCGAGAATTTTTCATGACTCAGCCGATCCGAGTCAAAATATCGGAGTTTAGTTTCCGACTCTGTTAAACGTTGGACTGTTAAAGAACTGTTAGTCTTGAATTTACACGGTACATATTAAGGTATGTATGTTTAAATACATGGTATCAGTTATATTAGCAGTATGTGAATACTGGTGGCTTGGAGTTGACAGCCTTAATCCTCTCAATTATAACCATCTTTGTGGCATTAGTGGCTTCATTGTTCGCGTAGTACTGTCCTTCATCAAAAGAGCCTGACCTTTGATTCGTGTGCGACTTAGGGGAATGGAACTGCGCTTCATTGATATCTCCATTCAACAGATTATTCCAGTTCTTCTGTAGTGCTTCATCTTCCTCGTGCTTTCCAGAATCGGCTTTCACGTACTTAGGAGAAAGGAGCCTTGAGTTCTCATCAATCACCTCTAATGATGAAGATGGATGCGTCCCCGAGTTTCGTCCTGCTCTGGTAGAGTTTTGAAGCGGTGTATTCATAGCAGTTTTCATCATGGAAACAGGAATAGTGACTGAAACCTCCATTTCTTGGTCCTGGACTAGTACTCTCATTCTTCTAGCAAGTTCAAGAGGCCCATGTGTAGGGTTCTTCAATGTTTCCACAACATTGAAGGCCTGTCCTTTCATAACACACCATTGTTTCTTCCACATTCTTTCCTTGAAGTCGGAATCTTTGGCAAACAGTTCTCTGAATAAGACCGAGCACTCCTCCCACCACCTAGTGGATGTCAGTATTGGCAGGAAGTGATTTCTTGTCTTCTCTGAGAAGGGTTGTCCTATGATACTGACTGGCAGGAAAAGCCAACCAAAGGGATATGATCTCCACTCATCTGGATGCTTCCAAGGAAACGCCAATCCAGAATCAATAGCTCCAATTCTTACAACTGGGTGCTTTTTGCCCTTGGACTTCGTCACCCACTCGACCTTGATCATCCAATTGTCAAGACCTCTATCAGTGTTTCTCATAATATAGTCCAATATAACCAGCTTCTCGAGTTCTTCACGGAACTGTTGGATGACATCGGGGGTCCATTGGAACTCTGGAGGTGCGTCCAAGTCAATGTTCGCACCACCATTTTCATCCTCATTATCATTGAACTCCGGTTCTGCAGATGTCACAGGCGCAGATTTTGCAGACCTCGTCTCACTGGAACAATATAAGGCTGGTATGCTCCATCTTGAACCGGGGAAGGGATGTTTCTCCAAGAACTTATCTGCCTCCATATATCCATGTAGGAACAATTGGAAGGAGCCAATCTTGGGTCTGAACTTCTTAGATCTTCTGTTCCAGTAGGAATAGTAGAAACTATCACTTGACAGGGATACCACATCAGTATACGGCACGATGAACGTTCTAAGTTGTCTATCCAGAAGACTTGCTGCGCTTTCACAGATATATCCAAGGTTTGGAATCAAGCAACTGCGTCCAAAGAAGCACGGGAAAAGATTTCTGTGAATCCATTTGGTCCATTTAGGTGACAATGGTCCGTATGGTTCCTCATCTTTGGGTTTGAACACACCAACCACTTCTCCACTCGTGTTGTAGATGAAGTAGCTCCCTGAACTTCCTGCTTTTATTCTTGCTGGCTTGATTCCAAATTCATCAATTGCACGAACAGCATCTCCCACGATTCTATTAAACTCTCCTTCACTCACAATGTTCGAGTTGGAAGATAACGGCACTATCTCCATTGGGCTAAGATTCTGCGGCGGCTTGAAAACACTGTACTGTATCTCTATTGTGACATTCGTGGGTTTACCTGAGGGCCATATGGATTGTCTCCATTTGCTCATTGTATCATTGATGCCTCGAAGGTCCAAGGACATGAGCGACCTTGACATACTCGATTGTCTGGACCTTCTGCCACTGGGAAGCGAACCAGTTGTGGACGGGTTCCGAGCACCATTTTCCTCGCCCGTCCCCAAAGACAAAGGAGTCTCTTGAAAGCTGTTGGGGAGAAGTCGCTGTGCCTCTAAGTCTGTATTATCATCACTCCAGTACGGGCCCTTGAGAGATCCCGTGGGCGCGCTGCTGGATATCGGCTGCGATGTGACAATCTTGAATGCAGGGGAAGCCTGAAGGGCTAAATCATCACTGAATGGGTCTGTGAGACCTGGCGAGACCTGTGGGTCGAGGGGTTCACCATTGTGTACATGGTGGCTTTCCTCATCAAGGTCAAGCAGCTGTTGATAACCAGTCTTACTCATGGAAGTGGAATGAATGGCAGATGATGTGGTGACAGTTTGAAGAGACAGGAAGCCGGGAAGTTCTACCTGCAAACGTATCTAACAGCCTAGTACATTCAATTGACCACAGCTCCACTGACGGACAAGGCTCTCGGTGACTTGTTACGGGGTTTATCAGGGTTCTTTGTTTAGCTTCCTCTTACTAAGCGGAACCTCCCTATCATTTACTGGATAAAGGGCTATTTGCTCATTTTCAGTGGGTGACTGTAGCAGGGTAGCATGGAGCGGCCTCACCGAAAACTCAGATGGAAGAAGGACCCATTCACCTTCCCTACTAGCCCGATTAAGGGCATGAACGGCCAACTCAATGGCCAGGACGGCTCAGGGTTTACACAGCCTATCCAGCCCACCCTTGCACAGCCTGACAGCGCTCATGAAAGACGCGTACTGAATTCATACATGGTTCTTTCACAGAGTCTCAATAAGTCCATCATCGCACAGGCTTCCAAAGACCGCAGAGAAAACCAGTACGAAGCTAACAAAGAACAACTCGCTAAGATCAACAATTCGATTGTGGAACTGCAGCACCTACTGGAAACTTCACCATGCAGGAAATTTTACCAGAGCAAGAGCACATTGTCGTCTTTACAATATTATCTGAACCGCTGTTTGCTGATAAACGACAGCTATGCTGTACCACATATTTCGACCACACAGACAAGATTCCTCAACGAAGTGATACCAGTCGTACCAAACCTACCAAACCTGGATAATGGTCCAACGACATACGAGCTGAACCCTCCTGAGATCAACGAAACTCGACAACCACCTATAATACCAAGTGACCCAGCACAGATAATCAACACGAGTGAAGAATGCAATTATGAGTCCCTCGGTCGAATTCTAACGTCGAGATACGCTTGTACCCTGGAACTGATCAACAACAGCCGGTATGTGAAGTTGTCCTTCACTGACGTCGATGAGTTACTGTATGTGTTTTCGGTTCATTTCTTGATTGTGAACGATGCTGGTATATACTTCCGTACGGAACCCCACTCCCCATCGTCTGTGTTGGCAGCTCAGACCCATAATGTCGATGAAGGACCTACAGAAGACGACGAAGAAGAAGACTTGTCAAAGAAGGAGTCAAGGAAGGACATCACGGTCGTTGGAAGATGTTGTATCTGTGGAAAGCGTCTGTTTTCTTTGATACACAGGTGGGATGAATCTGTATGGAGGATCACTTACCTAGAGGAGCACCATCTTTGCTATAAATTTACCCCTGAGGATCTAGAATCGGGTGAAGTTCATGGTAATATGCAACTTCTGAAGAAGATGACCGACGCTCAGAGGAAAGAGGTATTGAAAGAAGTCATAACCAAATCCAAACCTGATGGTCGTGGTATCAAACGGCATGAGCTTTTAGATAAGTGGTCTCAAGCGGCCAATGCACTACTGAGGAAGGTCATGGTTATCTCACGTCAGAAGAACGTCTTCATTCATGATATCGCACATGCCCTGTTTGATCTGTTCACTAGAGAAACGTCACTGTCAACAGAGTCCGTGTCTTGGGATATTCGAGATGCAGCTCTTAAGAAGAAAAATCTATGGAAAATCGACAGTAACACGGTGGTAGATGACGTGCTAGTTACTATCATTGGTTTTCTAGGTTACGAAGACCCCATAGGCTCCGCTATATTGGGGAAGGTTGGCTTGAACTTCGATTTTAAGCGCAATATCTTGAAGAGCACAATAATGAGAGCGCTCAAGAGCAATATTCATTACAAGTATGGTGGAAGCATAAATGTCAGGGATGAAGTTTGCTTTGGTCTTGCTGCTGTAATGATAGCCAACAAGATTGCCACCGTGGAATTGGTATTACAGGATGTTGACATGAAGAACTTGAGAATATGCCGCTTTCGTGCTGCCCCAGGTGATGGTGTGCTCGAATTGCTTTCCTGTGATAACGACGAAGAGCTGAATATTGTATCGAAATCGCTTTGTGACTTCAGTGAAGGTAACGACGTGCCAGGGAACGAAATGGTGGAGACGGCGCTGGGTATATCGGCTGCTGATGACGACGAAGACAACTGGATCGATCCTGATCTTATTGTTGCCGAGAAGGAGGAAGAAGAAGAGGAAGTTCGCGCATTTGTTCAGAAAGATAACGAGGGAAGTGTGAGTGAGTCAAGTGCTACGATGAAGGAAGAAGCTATCGAGTATGCGAAGAAGCTTATGGAATGGAGTCCTGAAGGAACAGAAACAACTGAGAGCTCCTCACGGGAGACTGTTGAAGAAGCACACCGATTCACTGATCAGAGTTCGATGGCACTGAAGGAGCCTGTAATCTCACCAGACAGTATGAAGAAGGTGAAAAAAGCATGTTGCACTGAAGAGGTTAGATCATTCTTGATCATGTGCGACGTCTCTGTTGATAAATCTATTGGTGAAAAGTTGCTTCCAGTGCTGTCTATTGACGTTTGTGATAACAATCTCAGCTCAACCTCCTTGGCCTTCCAGAAGTTCCGATTCTGCTACACAATGAGTGGAATACTCCCAAACAACAAGACAATACCTCTTGCAATTCTTCTCTCCACAGTTCCTGAGAACAGTGTTGACTGGGCTTATTCAGTTCAGCGGATGTTGAAGCACTTTTCTCACATTCTGCCAGACAAACTTCTCCTTATTTCTGATGCTGATAAGGGAATATCTTTAATGGCTTCATATATCAAGAAGTTGAACAATGGAGTTGATGCCACGACAGTCTTGGGGAAAGTTTTCGATTCTATCGACTTTTCAACATGTTCTACTTATATCAAGCGCAATGTATTGAAGCTATGTGGACTGAATCCAAGATGTCATCAGTTGGTGAAAGAGGAAGCCTTGGCCATGAAAAAGAGAGGGGCCCCAAGACCTATGAAACAAGTTGCAAAGTCCATGACACTGAAGAATCTGAATATTATCACACATTCAATGTCAGAGACGGAAGTTTTGAAAGCTTCGAAAGAACTAGAGTTGTTCTTTCACAAGCCTACCAACATGCCTGGCACATACCAGACTTTGACGACACAAGATGGTTTGAAAAGGATCTCTCAACTGTTCTCAGAGAGCACAAATTTCATGATGAAGACATCAAATGCTTCAGAGAGCTACGGTAAGCGTATTATGGGTAGCAGGAGCTTGAATACCCTCCACATGGTGAGTCAGCTTGCTCTTCTTCAAAGACACGAGATCATATATGGCTCCATGGCTTTGACACTGCAGAGCCAGGCTGTCCACCCAGATTTTGAGGCATTGGGGCTACCACTAGCTAAACCAGGCAGTGCCGAGTACATGACAAATGTTATCCTATCAGAATTCTTGTGTTTTGAGCTCGTTGATGACCCAAACATGGTTGTCGAAGGAGGTCGTCAGCTCCAAGTGTACAACGTCTATCCAAAGTTGGGTGATGATTTCGACATTGGTCAGTTGTTAAAGACTCTAGACAAGATCCATAAGAGTGCTATGAATCGAAGAAAGTCACCTGTCTATAGCAGGGCCCAATACTTCATGAGTTTGCTGAGAGAGCCTGCAGTCGTCGTTCTTGATACAGAGAAGGTGGAGAACTCTAAATGCTTTCTCTGCAAGAACAACTCATTTGGTCATGTCTCCTGCCCTCATATCTTCAAATTGGAAGAGGATGTTATGGGTGTCCCAGTGTATCTGGCACCTTATCAAACAAAGCAAAATATCATTGACACGCTCTCTCCAAAGGACCCTAAGATCACACCTGGACGTTTAACGTTTCTGCCTTTCAACGAGAGATTCTATCACTACAGGGGCTCTCAGATGTCCATGCCTAATCAAATTCACCACCCACAATTGTTTGATGAGCAGCTATTAAGGGATATGTCGTTGAAAGTGATGGAGCACATCACACCAGGTTCTTCTACGAAGTTATCTTTTGCTGACGGGGGAGCTGGAAGACATAAGAAGTTCTTGGAGAAGAGACAGGAGAACAGAGAGACGGAAGGGGAGAGACAGGAGAACAGACAGGAGAACAGAGAGACGGAAGGGGAGAGACAGGAGAAGAGAAGACGTCTCAAGTAATTCATTAAGTACATATAGAGCATATACTGCAACCACAATCTAGCCTCATGTAGTATTTACATGGACGTAGCCCACCGGTGTTTCCCTCTATCGGGTTGAATAGTAGCGCCAATTTTTAGAAAAAGGATATTTGCTCAAAATTCACTAGTTTTTTCAGCAAATAGCCTTGAGACTCACTACAGATCATCACACACAAAAGAAAATGTTCCACTATAAAGACAGTAACATCAGTCGACCCTGAAAAAAACCACAGTATGGAAAAAAGGGCCATCCATCAGTAACCTCATGAGACAATAAAAAGGGCCAGGCAGGAGTTAGCTTATTGCAATCTCTCCTCGAATCTCAATTCATCGGTGATTGGAATACCGACTAAGATCTTCAAGAAGTTCTCCAAACCTTGTCTTTGCTTGTTCAAACCGTTGATGGTCTGGAAACCAGATCTAGTCAAAGGAGCCTTCAACCAGTAAGACAAGTAACCCAAAATTGGGTACAAGCTCTGACCTTCAGCTTTGGCGGAACCGTTGAGCTCGCCCTCCTTTGGTAGCTCCTTGTATGAGACTCTTGACAAGAACTCAGCGACGATGACCAAGTCAATGATCAATGGAGTAGCCAATAGAGAATCCTCACAAATGTTAGTGACAGAAAGTCTGTTTGAACCACCCAACATTAGCTCAGAGTAGTAGTCATCCATTGCGATCTTGGTGTCACCAACAGCTGGCATGTACTTGATAACGACACAGTGGTCAACCTTGTCACCAAGCTCCTCGTTGTACAAAATGGAGTTGGACTCAACAATGTCGTCAATGACAGAGGACTTAGAGATCTCCTTGGACTTGAACTGCTCGTTGGAACTCAAGTTGAAACCGTCATTGTTACCCAAGTGGTTGTAAGAAGCAATGGATTTTGGCTTGATACCAGCGTCAACCAAGAACTGAGCAACGACAGATTTGAACTTAGTTTGACCAGATTTGAAGTCATCACCACCAATGAAGGAGTTGTACTTCTCAGCTAGCTCAACAACACCTGGAACAAAAGTGTTCTGTGGAGAACCATTGATGAATGGGACTTGCTCCAAGATAGAGGCAATGGCAAAGACAGTAGATGGGGAAACCTCAGAGTGACCCTCCTTGACAGCCTTCAACAAGTTGTCAGCAGTGTCATTGACACCATCGATCAATTGAGAGTAACGCTCAGTGTTGGCAGTCCACAAGATAATAACCTTGTCCAAGCTGTTTTCAGCCTTGAAAGTTTGGATATCCTTTCTGATTTGTTCAACATGTTCCCACTTCTTAGTTTGGTCAATGTTTCCCTTAGCATCAACATTGAAGATGTTGTCAGCTCTCTCCTCTTGGTTAGCGGCAATGAAGTCTGGGTAGTAGATGGACTTCAATGGAGTGTGTTTCTCCAAAGTGGTAGCCAATTGTTGTTGTAGATCGTACTCCAAAACATGAGCTCTCTTAGCAGCCTCCTTCAAGTTAGCACCGTTGATGTCCCAACCACTGACAACCAAGTCGTTAGGGTTAACGAATGGCAAAATGGAGTTGAATGGAACATAGACATCCTTACCAGTGGCATCAATACCGATCTTGATAGTGGAAGATTGAGTAACGGAGCCGAAGTAGTTAGCCTTAGTAGCACCATTGTTCTTTGAGTGGAAGGTCAATTGTTGTTTGTTAGCTTCAATGGCGGAGACAAAAGTAGAACCATTGTTACCACCTAGACCGACCAGCAATAGACCAGTCTTTGGGGTCTTTAGATCGACATCGAATTGATACTTCTTCGAATTTGGAGTAATTTCATAGACACCCTCAGCAGTAGTAGTAACGACTGGGGATTGGTAGTCGTAGACAGAGGTCAACTTTGAGTTGTCCTCTGAGTACTTAACGTTGTTGTTGTTGACTTTAATTTGAACCATCTTGTGGAATAAGTAAGCGTTTTAATAAGATTAGCACAGAAGAACCTCGTAGCTAAAATTAATGGAAGAGTATAGAATCACCGTCTCCGGAACCTTTACGCTTAGTGTTGAAACGGTGATGTGAACTTGACAGAAGTGTTGAGTACGTTGTGGCTGTACTGAAAGGGCTTGAGCGATCTGGTCGGACAAGCGCTGTGTTTGTTTGGTGAGGAAGGGTATATCAAGTGGTGATGGTGAAAGAGCGGATCAGACACCTCTTAAATAGTTTCCAGATTGGACAAAAAAAGACGTCATAGCGAGCGACGCGTCCGCTTGAGCTTGGAAAGGGGACACCTGGCCGAATCCGCCTATGATCAGATAATTAACCAAATCGAGACCTGAGACAAATTACACAAAGAGGAAACTGTTTACAATGGAATCTGCGCGAATGTCCTCCCGGATATATGGGAATTGTGTGCCCATACCAGCTGGGGTACAGGCAGGTTCAGCCGCTTGTTCTAGGGAAAGGATGAGTGGAGTTTAGCCCGGTGGTAGATAGTGAGAGTAGTACTGTGAAGCGAGTGTGCTAGTACTACACTCTTCAATAAACATCTATACAATGGCTACGCTGTGTCGGCTATCTGTTCTCTGTTCAGCTTATTCCTTGGTACATCTTGTCTCCTCATCTTTACAGTAGCCCATGATCTCGGGAAATAATTACCCCTATACCTGGTCTAATTGACTGACTGAGCTAGCTATACAGTGATGGCTCGTCTACTAGGGCCGTGCGATATGTCAGAGAACGCAGCAAATTTGAGGCTATTGCCGGAATCTTACAGCATGGTGTAGATTTATCAGAGTTCCGAGACTATGAAGACCCAAGCACACGACCGTTATGAATGGCCGAGGTACGCAGCTCTGCCAATGCAGTGCTAAGAATATCAACAAGAGACTAGCTTTCGGATTCAGTGGTTACTACTAGCTGGTACAGATGGATACGACACGACAACTTGTGTCGAACCCCCAGTCTAATGGTATGTGCAGCTCACACCTTATTGTTCTGTTAAATTATCACATGCAAATGTAACAAAGTATAGGGGAAGATCAACAACTTCATCTCCATATCGAAGAGCTGATTCGACAGTACCAAATCATCTCAATTAATCTAATGTGTCGCATATTGCGCATGGAAGCCCCTATTCTACGGGACCCCTATATATCTCTATAGTTAAGTTGCTCTGTATGTACTACTGATCGACATGATATGCTCTAATGGCACTGTTGTTGATGATGTGGCAAGCGTTCATTGGATTGATAGTCAATGAGCCGTAGAGGTGATTTGGGGGCTGTGCTGACTACCAATCTCATGAAGAAGACATCATGAGAATCGCAGGTACTCAGCATCATCCCTCTCAACTCCAAACGTTAACATCAACAACTTCACCAATGGTCTCTATTAAATCGGTCCGCGCAACACCAGGTAAACCAAAAGTACACAGTGATAACAAGAACAGGACACCAACAGGACACTGACAACATCTCTAAACAGAACAGCCAAACATGGTGAGCCAACGAACCACAATCCAATTCAAATCTCTCAACTCCATAGATACGGATAACCTCCAGCTGGACACTGATCTCATTGAGATCCCTGCCCGTCTCTTCAAGAACCGTCAAGACAGGTTGACCTTCTCGAAGGATGAATTGCCATCAGATTTGAAAGCTCTACTCGATGATATATACATGTTTCGCCTTCAATGGAGGGACAAGACCTCAACACACGATGAACTCTTCCAAAATTACGCCACTGACGGTGTGTCGGTACATTTGGTTCCAGCTCAGGCCCAGTACGAGCCAATATTGTGAGTACTATCATCATCATGACCCAGAGTCAAGTCTTCTGATACTAACGCCTTACTACAGTGACCGTGTTGGTCAATTCACTAAAAACAACTTTAATATCATTTTTGATAATTCCACTCTGGTATCAACAGCCACATCAGCTTCCCTCCATACTGAACAGCCACTGAAGTCCTCTGTAATTGACAAATTCCTGAGATCTCTCGTACCAGAGGGTCTTGATAGAGTGTCGTACCTCACAGACTTTGAATTGATATACGAGGAACAGAAACTGATTGCTCAATGGATTTCTGCTCCTTACGATGTCCTCATAACCAAAACTCCAACTTTACGGAAGGAAATCGCTATTATTCAGGGAAAGGACTTGGATGGTGACTTGGAAGTATCAGGACTTCTGACAGTCCTCGATGAGAAAGATCCTAAACCACCACAATTAACCATGTGGTTTTCAAAGAACCGTCATAGAAACCTACAGGAGGGATTGAACTTCACATTAACTGAACCTATTGGACTGCACCCAACTTTGAAGATCTCAAATTTCGCACAGGTTTCAGATGCTCCACACTCCAGTTGTGAATTGTTCCTTTTTAACACCATTTCTAAAAAGCTGTTCTTTGACAGGTTCCAATACGATCAAAAGTCTCTCAAATTACTGAATTCATGGGGAGAACAGGATCTTGAGGCCCCAATTTGGAAGACAACACAATTCGGATCATATCAACTACTTCAAGTCAACCATGAGTACGTAAAGGCTAATGACGGCTTCGAGATCAAGTTTCATTCACGCTATCTGAAACCTTCTCAAGATAATAACTTCCAATTGACCACCCCAGAAGTCTTTTGGGCTTGTGATGCCACTCAATACATCGAAGACTTTGAAAAGCTGAAAGACAACCCGTTTGACACGTTCGGCTTGGGCTACGAATCTTTCTTTGAGGACAACACAGTGTTTTATCACTTCGAGAAGGATAACAGAGCACTGGATTTCCACATCCCTAGAGGGGATGCCAGTCAGTTCGACCTAGTGCAATATGCCACTCTCGGCGCCGTCCTCATCGGTGTCTTCTACATTATCGTCAAGATCCTCAAGTCCACTACTACTTCTGTTCCTGACGAAAAGAAGACTAATTAGCACTAGTACAGGTATAAAGATATAATAATGACTCTCATTAAAACTGTAAATAAACAACTCATTTCTTGTTCTTCTTAGCAATACGCTTCAGAGCTCTCTGTTCGTTCTTCATGACACCGTCAACCATCTTATATTTACCCTTAACACCCTTTGGTCTACCACTCATACCTCTGTTGTTACCCTTAGCGAACACATAAGTAACCTGTGGTTTCGTCTTTTGCTTCTTGGATAGTCTCTTCATCAACTTGGAAATCTCCTCGGCCTTGTCCTTCTCAGACTTGTCAGTGTCCTCGTTAATCAAATCAGACTTCTTCTTCATCTTCTCCAATCTTCTCAATGCTCTCAACTTCTTACGTCCCTTGGCTTCCATCACCTTCTTGATAGGTCTGGCATTCAGCTGTTTCATCTTCTCCTTCAGAGCAAGAGCAGCCTCTTTCGTGATCGGCTTGTTGATCTTGGAATGCTGCTTCTCCTCGTCAATGAACCAAGAAGGTAGGTTCTCCTGATCTCTGAAAGAGTATCTGTTGAAACCGTCGTTGACAAGATCGTGTTTCGTTATCTGACCTAGAGCCAGCTTGTGAGCAAGGGTCATCGCCTGTGTGGTTGCAATATCAACATCCTTCTCGTGGTGTCTCAGACTAATTTCCTCATTATCAGAGTCTTCGAAGCCATCTTCAGTCTCCTTTGGACGAGACACATACTCAATCTGTGAGCTTTCGTCGTCTGAGGAGTCAGAAGCATCATCGGATAGAGACGCAGTAGCGGAGTCCGCTCCTGAAGTCTGTGGGCTGGCCTCCTGGGTGCGCTGCTTCTTCGATTCTGGGAGTTGGTCCTCGACGCCTTCGAAAATGGAATCCTGGAACAAAAAGCTTGCCTTGTCACTCAATCCCTTTTGCTTTTGCTTCTTCAATGTGGTAATCAACTTGTTTATCCTCTCATCGTCATCGCTGTCCAGGTCACTGTCGGACTCTTCTTCATAGTCTTTCTGCTCATCTCCACTTTCGGCATCACTGCCCTTGTCTTCGATACCATCCCACTTCTCATCATCGTCATCACCTCTAGCAATCTTGGCTCTGTATTTAGCATCTCTCTCAGATCTTCTCTGTTGGTAAGAATCATACATGTTGTCCAATTGAGATTCCAGATTATCCACTTCGAAGTCAGAATCGTCTGCTCTGCCCTCATCTTCGGAATCAATCTTGTAGTCATTATCCTTAGAAAGTTCTTCCTTAGTGAAGACCATTCTCTTCTTACCTTTGATCAAATCGTCTAGAATACCAGTCTTTTCAGCTTGCTTCAAGTTGAACAGAGATTCAGCCCCAGAGGAGGCAGCTTCGATACCGATATCAGTTGGAGTGAACATACCCATCTGCAGTCTGGTGATCTCTTTCTGTTTCAACTCGTTCTTCTTTCTTCTTTCTCTCTTTAGCTTTGATAATTGCTTCTGTTTGAGCTCGCCTAATTCCTTGTCAATGACTTGGTCTTCATCGAGTTCTTCCACTTCGACCTGCTCCTCATCATCTTCTTCGGCATCAATTTTTAGCAGCTTTCTGGCAGTCTTTCTCCACTTAAGCAGGTTCTTGAAGTCCTTTCTACCCAAAACCTTCAAATCTTTGAAACAGTCTAGAAGTTCTTTGTTGGTCTTCTTCAGCTGTTTTATGAGCTTCCATTCTTCATCTTCTGGATCGATCTGGAACTCATTAGTTGTGGCTAGAATATCAATAGGCACCTCAGCTTTGATGAAGTCCATAATTGGCGTGAGTTTGTGTAGAGTATAGTCACCTTCCTCATAACCTTCTCTGCTTCTCTTCTTCTTCTCCGGGTTGTAGATCTTCTGTTCATTTTGTTTCTCCTTACTACCTTCTTGTAACTCTTCGAAAACTTCTCTTGGATCAAGCAATCTTGGATCCAGTTTCTTTGGTGCCTTGAAACCTCTGCAGACAACGAAAATTTCTGCAGAGACATTTCTGGAGGCTGGAGGCTTAGTTGCCTCAACCTTCTCGAACAACTGCTGGAAAACCCATAGTAGCTTGTTGTAATCCTTAGATCTGAAAATCTTTGTCACAAAGGTACCACCAATAATCAGATTCTCAACAGCCAACTTCAAAGCTTGTAAGGTAAGTTGAGATTGTGTGAAGGCATCCTGGACCCATCCAAGACCAACGTTTGGAGCACCATCATGCAGCACTGTGTCGGCCTTCCAAGTCTTCATATGACCTCTCAACTTGGATCTACAGTCCTCTGTGGTAATATCGGACTGGAACGTGATACAGTTTGGGAGGGACTTGATTGGAACAATATCCACACCAATGATAAGTGAGTTGATAGGACATAGGTTAGAAGCAACCTGACACCAGGAACCTGGTGCAGCACACAGATCGATAACGACCTTCGACTTCTCTAGGAAATGACCAAACTTCTCATTGATTTGGATGATCTTGAAAGAGGAACGAGCTCTGTAACCCTGAAATTGACTGTTAGTATATTGTTTAGTTCAAACTAACTTGATGAGATGATGTGCATATTGACAAAACAGCACCCACATGCTCATTGAAGACCCTCAAAAAGACATACCTTCTCCTTTGCAAGGTAGTAGTAACGATCCAAACGACCTTTACTATTTTTCTTCTGTGTTTTACCCATAGTAAGCCTGCTTGATGTCTTTCTCTACACGCTAAGTTAAGAGCTCAGTGTGAAATTTTTTTTATCTCCATCAATTACCCGGCCGTCACGCTTTAAACAGTTAATTCCCGCTTTCGGCCATTTATTCCATTCCCTCTGTCGCCAAACGCAGATCGGGAAGGCTCTGCCTCGACACAGCGAAAAAGATCAGATTTCAATCCTTTTCTTCCACGCCCCAACGCTCCAGTACGAACCAATTGACCATTGCAATGAGTTTCCTTGGCCACGAGTTCAAGCCAACTCCTCCAGCGGAGCCTCAGCCAAAGAGCTCCACTGCCTGTGGGATCAGAACTACCGACTACCCAGCCATCAAGAACGCTCCTCTACCTGCTGATGGTCCAGGGTCTAAGCACTTCTCGAACCTACTGGTCTTTGGTGCAATTGCTGCTGTCCCTTACTATGTCACCTACAAGCTTGGTGGTGGCTTCAAGACCTGGATCTTCTTTGTCCTCGTCTTCTTCCTACCAATCTTGTTGGCCTACTGGACTTTGGCCTCTACCTACTCTCCAAGACTCAATGAGAAGGTCAAGCTTCCTAACAAGCCGATCTCTGAGTACCTGGAGTTCCACTCTGAGGAATTGAAGGAGCAGTATGCTGGTAAGAAGATCCCAATGGAGACCTTCCACGAATTGTACTTTGACAACAAGGTGTCTTTCAAAGGTGACTGTTTGGACGTTATGGAGCTAAGACACGACTGGGCTCAATTCTCTTTCACTATCAGTTTATTCAAGTACTTCCTGCTTGGTATGATTCCAGAGGTTATTATGCACACTAGATCCCAGGACGAGGAGCAAGTCAGAGACCACTACGACCGTGGTGATGACTTTTACACGTGGTTCCTCGGCTCCAGAATGATTTACACCTCTGGTGTCATTGGTGATATCAATGTTGAAGAGTCTCTAGAACAAATCCAAGACAACAAGTTGAAGATCGTTTGTGACAAGATTGACTTGAAAGATGGTGAAACTATGCTTGATTTGGGATGTGGCTGGGGTACTCTTGCCACTTATGCTTCTAAGGTCCACGGTGCTAAGGTTACTGGTATTACTCTAGGTAGAAACCAAACCAAATGGGGTAACGAGAAATTGAAATTGCAAGGAATCTCCAAGGAGCAATCTGAGATTCTTTGTTTGGACTACAGAGACACTCCTGACGCAAAGACTCCATCTGGTAAGTACGACAAGATCACTTGTCTGGAAATGGCTGAGCATGTTGGTATTAGAAAGTTTGGTGCTTTCCTTCACCAAGTCTACGACATGTTGGATGACGATGGTATCTTCTTCCTTCAATACGCTGGTTTGAGAAAGTCATGGCAATACGAGGACTTGATCTGGGGTCTCTTCATGAACAAGTACATTTTCCCAGGTGCCGATGCCTCCACTCCATTGGACTTTGTTGTTTCCAAGCTTGAGGCCAATGGATTCGAGACTGTCTCCATTGACAACATTGGTGTTGACTACTCCACCACTCTATGGAAGTGGTACAGAAACTGGATCGGTAACAAGGACCTTGTTGTCAACAAGTACGGTATCAGATGGTTCAGAATCTGGGAATACTTCCTAGCTTACTCCACCATTATTTCCAGACAAGGTTCTGCTACCTGTTACCAGATTGTCCTAAGAAAAAACCTGAACAGTTACCACAGAGTCGAGTATATTCCAAAGCAAAAGGGTTTGATTGCCCCAATCAAAGAAGGTGTCGAGAAATGGTTCAAATAGGTATCTTCACTTCATTCATCACTACTATATGTCCGCTTTTTTTCCTTGTTAGTTCTACAGTTTTGAGTCGTTATACAATTGGTCGATATGCAAATTATGTTATACATGGGGTACTTCGTTAGGATTTCATCATACACGTTCTGTTTGGAGTTAAATGTAGTGGTCATTACTAGTTTCTGTGGTGGTTGTTGCCATTGTTGCCATTGTTGTTATTGTTGTTGTATCTCTTTGGGGACTTTGGTCTGATCTTCTCGATGTCATCGTCATACTTCACATTCGTTCCAACTCTGTTGATCTCTGCCTGGTAGTCCTGGATAGTGAAGTTATCAAGTAGAATATCAGGACTGACAATACACCAACCAGCTCTTGGCTTGACATATTTCTTGAAGCCTGATCTCGAAGGCATGATGTGGAGTCTTCTGGTACCACTAGAGAAGTTCTCAGCAATCTTGTAGATGAACTCTGGTGTGGTTGTTTTCGAGTTGGCTATAGCCTCTTCCTCGCTCTCAATCTTCAAATCAGTGTCAATATTACAGTGAATCAAGTGATTGTCCACAGACCTTCTAACAGTTCCAGTGATACACATCCAGCAATGCCATTGATTGTTATCGAACAAGGATTCGTTCGTTGCGCCTGTCTTTGTATTATCAACAGGGATGAATATCAGCTCTTCAGACTTTCTAAAGTTGTTCCAGTTCGAGAACTTCTGGTTGTTGAGAATATTCGACAGCTCATTGATTTGAGAAGATGATGCCCAAATGAATAAGAACCCTGGTTTGGAGCAGAGTTTGGAAAGAGGGAGGTTGATTAGAAAAGACACGATGAACTGCACTTCTGATAGCGATCCAATGATAATAACATCAAACTTCAGGTTGGCGGCGATCATGTTATTCAGGTGTGGGATCATGTTATCTATGTCGGATCGTAGACCGAAAGGCTTCGTTTTGTAGTTCGCGATGGTCTTAGTCTTCATGTCCACTAATCTGTTGAGCTTTGGGTATCCTGTGAGAGGGTTATCAACATTTCTGATGAACTTGTTGGGCTTCTCACCCGTGTTGATGTAATGGTTGGTGTAGTCATTATAGAGTCTTCTTGATTGCTGTTGAATGGCTGGAGAAAGCGCCGGAGGTTCGTAAGAGCGCCCTCTAAATTGGTTCAAGGATGATGGCGTCTTGATGTTGATGTCCTGGGTAACAGCAGAGGAGATTGAAAGGTTCATGGTTAAAAAGAATGGCAAGGGATATAATTCTCAAGGGAGATCAGTGACTATGAACTGCTGCAATTCCTGATCTGAGCTGCTCTTTATACTCCAGTAATTCTGTGCAGACTAAAAGCCAGAGATGTTTCACTTAACGTTTTTTCGTGTTTTGTCTTCATTGTTGAATCGCTTGAATTGGCCTTTGTGAAACAACCGAAACCGATTTGAAACTTCAACGAGACATATATACTGGAAAAAACTAATACGAAATCAGTCGCAGGAACTAGTCCTTTGAAACACTCATAAGACAGTTTCAGAGAGAATAATCTACAGTTCGTCGTTGTATAAAAGAGCCATGTACTTGCAATAAACGGAATATACCTAAACACAACACCAACAACAACAATAAGTACTAATAACAGAACAGCAGAACATCAAACTTCAAAACTCCTGGAACATCATAGGGAACCCTCTCCCAATCAACAAAATCATCCAAATGGACTCTAATCAAACAACTAGTATACATCATTCCCTTACTCTTTTTTTTTCCTTTTTCCTCGTATCTCATTTCGTTTTCTCTTCACTCGCACAAGTACAAGCGACCTTTCTCCAGCTCTTCGATCGTAGACTCAATAATCTCGTCGTCGTCATCGTCCTCCACAAGCTCAATGGCAGTGTACTTCACGAGATCCCAACGTCTCCAGAAACTGATGCAGTCCTCCTCGTCATAGCTGTCAAGGTACTCCTGTAAGTAGTACTTGGTCTTCAGTAGACGGTCCTTCAACTGTCTCAGCTTCGTAGGTTGTTGCTCGGGCACAGCCTTCTTGTCCATCTCACTGTCGTACTCAGTGAAGTTGGTGGATGCAGACTTATAGCCATCATCAGTGTCCTTGAAGTGATTGGCTTCTTGCTCGTCATCTTCGGCTTCAGAGACACCCAGGGAGGCTGGTGTGTTTGGTATATAATCCACCTTGTCCATGGCCTCTTCCTCAGCATAAGAAATGGCCTGGCAGTATCTAGCCCAGGCTTCATCAATGGCAGTGACCAAATACTCGAAGCAACGGTTTCTAGCAACTTGATCTCCACCAGTAGATGACTTTCTGCTGGATCTTCCGGATGGGTTGGAAAACAGAGAGCCTGAAGAAGGGATCGCCAATTTGCAAGGAGCCGAAGTGGGTAGAGCCGTCACCTCAGCAACATTGACACTCTTTCTTCGAGACTCCACAGGTTGTGGTGCCTTTGGTGACTCGTCCTCTTCGTCGTCGTCGCTGTACTGTGAAACGGCACGGCTCAGTTTGTTGTCGGCAAAACTCGACGAACGACGACTCTTCATAGAAAAGGCACGCTTCTTGGCTCTTCTCTGGTTATGGAGGTAGCAGGAATCAGCGTCCACGGAATCCTCACTCTCGCTTTCGCTGGAGTTGGAATACAAAGCGGTCAATGTGGTGCTGTCTCTTCTGGAGATCAGACCAGGAGAAGCGAGGCAGACCCTCTTGAAGGAGTTGGTGCCATTACAGCTGGAAACGCCCGGGTTGCTTCTTTTCAGACAGCTGTTCGGGGTTTCGTGGAGACGAATGGTGTCATCTCCGATGATGGAGATGGGCATATTATTGTTGTCGGCGATATCAAAAACAACCATGCGTGCAGTAGCAGTGGGTAGTACAGCGTCGATTATACGGCTGGTGATAACAATTGACTCCTGAACAGCACAATGAAGGCGTCAGCAAACAATAATCAGGTAGGCGGGGGCGGTGGATATGGCAGATAAAATCAGAATGGAGCTCGAACTCAATGGACTATGATATATGCCCTTTGATGTGTAGTGCACTTTCTTCTTTTAGATCTCTAACCAAATCAAGCAGCGAAAAGCTCAGAAACGTCAATTGGCGTAATTTCCGTTTCAGGTAATACCCTTTTCGCAATTCGGTGAAAATTTGAAAAAACTTTCAGAAACTTTGTCGAAACGAAAAATCAAAAAACTTGAGAACTGAAAATTTGATTTTTTTTCAAAAGTCTGCGAAACCCGACCACTCGCAAAACGCGAATTTCCGTCATGTTCTAGAATTCGCGCTCCGAATAATCACCTCTGATTGGCTGAGCGCCTGCTTGAATGTCTCAGCAACAGAGCCGGGTAATTATTTGACAGACAGATATTGGTAAGGACCACACTGCGTTGCCGGAGAATGGACACGGTGGCGTGAAAGAGCAAGGTCGCACAAACACGAAGAAATATGAGGGCCTCTAGTCCACAAATTTTATATGACAACACACGCTCAAACTTGGTAGAAACAGGTAACTGACCTTCTTTATAAGGGTACCAGATTTTCGTGACTTTAATCCGATAAAAATCCACCGGTTTAGCACTATTCGTTTTTGTACCCCTTTTCTCATGGCTTCCGGTTTTCGCAAATTCTCTGTCATTCCCCAATAGGGTAAGTTTTTTTGCGCAAATATTTAGGGGACTTCCTTATCTGGTGCTACGATGTCTACTTTGATCGAGTGAAGTAACGGGGTAAAGGACATATGAAGCCTATCTCAGCTTGATAAACCGGTCTGATTAGGGACGAATTGGTATGGTACGATGACTATTGGTCCTGTCTATGTCTATTTTGAACCCTATTGTCGGATAATTGTCAGAACGCTATTCTCTGTCATGGGCACACACAACTTACAAAACGAGCATCGAATATAAAAACCAAAAAAAAAAAGCTTGATCACCTCCAGTTTATGAGTACACTAGCTAGCTGCTACATGATTTCAATAGTTCTCTGGGTCACATGAATGTTCCTTTATTCGGTTGGTTCGACTGAGTGTGCTCATTCACCACACCCTTCTTTCGAGAAGGCCAGCCTTATAGCGATACGGTTGGCGTGTTAGATATGCTGGACATAATAATAGCCATCCAGTTTTTATTCACAGATGAACTGACAACTACAACTACCGCATAACTTAAGTTGATTGATACTGTCTTTTGAGTAAGATCATATATCCTTCAATGTGTCTATATGCGAAGAAGAATTTTGGTTGAATCTCTTCACGAATTTGCATCTAATGTGAACCGATGGTGATCATGAGGAAGAGAATCCGTGCTTGCATTGTTTCTACCCCTAATGTGATCTTGAGGAATCCACTTAGAGGCCTTGAGCTTGGGTATCTGTTACGTGCTTTCGTTTTGACGGTCGTGACTTCCCACTATCTCAAGCTGTTGTCACTGTCTGAAGTTCAGTCTTACGTTCTGTGAGGTTGGGTGGATGCGTTGACTACAGGTTTTCGTTCGAAGTGATATGTTTCCCATACTGGGGCTCTGAGCCAGTTAACAATATGGATTTCAAGATCAACTTACAAATCTGTTCATAGAATATGAGGTCACTATTAGATCAATATTGTACTAGTAGACAACCAAAGACCATCAAATCAAGTTCTGGTAACATTTCCAGGTGTTGAGTGAGTTCCAGGGCAGATTCATGACCTCCAAAGGAAGCTGAGATTAGACAGAGCCGTAATTAGAACCACCTGAGATGGCTTGGTAACCTGTGGTTTCATCGTAAGGGTTCTGGCTAATAATGTAGAGGGTATGTAGCAAACCAGGGATGAAACCAAGCAGCAGCAGTAGGATATTAATCCAAACTGGTGTGTATGTCGTTAGTATGACCCTAAGAAACATCCGTTTGTCGTGGTCTCAAAGTTTTTATTTTGTGTCAAAGCTTGAGACCGCAGCAAGGGGTATGAGAATAAAGGAACTGATGAACTCACAGTCAGCGGAAAAGAAGCCCTTCTTGATGAAAACTGGTAGAGGTGGAAGAACGATAGCGATAACGACAAGGAACCAGTCTTTTGCGTGCATTTTTTTGATTGTTTTATGAACTATTCAGTGCTTTCAAGTCTAAAGTTTTGCTAAATTACACATTCGATTTTGTATATTGTTGCTACTTTGTTGGTGAGATAAGAAATTGATACATGAGAAAGACCCTGTATAAAGATCTTAATTGACACAGAAAAAAATGATATCAACTTTAGAACGGCACACGAGCTTTCCTCCATAATCACATCCCTTGGAGGTCTTTTAAATGTCTTATTGTATCATGAGATTTGTAGGTATAGAATGCTTGTCGAAATCGCCTGTCTCAACAGCCGTCCCTCAACACATCAGGATTCAGGATGGTTATTTGTGAATACTTACTTGATGGTTCTGCGAACAGTGAAGAATACAATGAATCGTTGTACTTCCCACTCCTAATCAAAAGAAATCTGTCGATGGATTGAAACTTGACTGGTAGTACACAGTAAAGAAATGTGATTAGTACTTAGGGAGATGAATACTGGTACGACCAGTTAGCACTCAACCTGATATTCAGAACAGAGAGAAGGACTTTGGCAATACTTGTGCAATCACAGGTCGCTCTGATAAGTGCTGAACAGTTCCTTCCATACAGAGAATACCAGGCGGCAGACGCGTCTTCGTAAGTAAATTCAAACGTGTTCTCGGTCAAGCGCGTTAGAAATTCGAAATTCAGATCTCTATTTTCCAGACAGACGCGTTTAATCAGAAACGCAAGGAACACTTACTAGGAAGAGTTAATTGATGACCGGCAGGTTCCAGATCTTTAACTGTATAATCAGTAGTCAGAGACTCAGAAGACTAAGCATGTCCGGTTAATAGAGGTGTATAGAGTTGGTTGTTTTAGCAGCACGCTACAAAATCCACGTTTAGGCTGTTTATTTTCTTGAGATTATTCTGCTCGTAGTGTGTACTATTGTCTAAAAATTAACTAGTAAAAAGAGAAAAATTCTACAACATCGAAATTCCACTAACTGTATGACCGTGGGACTTTATCTGCCCTCATTAAAGTAGATCTACTATGAGCACTCATAGTTCCGGAAATGCCTCGCAACGAGTCATTATTGAATACGTCCAATACCAAGAACAAGCGGTATCAAACCCCAAGTAGTCAATTATACTTCTCGATCTCGACTTCGAAGTTACGAGTGAACTCAGCTGTAGAACAACCTGTCAACAATATAGCTCCTAGACTCCAGTTGAGCGCGTTCTACGGCGGTACTCAATTCTGACAGCCCAGAGCCTGGCCGCGCCGCAATTGTTGTGGCCCGATTTGGCAACTTCGGGGCGATATCGAGACATCAAGTGGCCGTACCGGGTACTATTCAGAGTCAGAGGGCTAAAAATACCAACTTTGCCGAATTGCTGATATTTCCCGCCTGCTCAATGGTAGTGGCACAACGTTGAAGTCGATATAATGAGATCTGAGATCGATCGATCGTTGTACTCGATTGAGTACGCGCCAGGAGAACGAAATGCGCTTATCTGATTGGCTATGTTGTTCGCACCACATTCTTGTTGATGGGCGCTATGTAGTGGTGATCGAGTAGAACCTAGGAAACGCAAAGGGAGACGTGTGGCATGAGATCTAGACCGTTCTGGCCGATGGTTGTCACTTCCCAAAGCGGACGAACAATTGGCCCAAAGAGGAAATTAAGCACCACTGGAATTTTGTTTTGGTT
The DNA here is from genome assembly GCA_030574915.1 of Komagataea wickerhamii. NCBI lineage: Eukaryota > Fungi > Ascomycota > Saccharomycetes > Phaffomycetales > Wickerhamomycetaceae > Komagataea > Komagataea wickerhamii. The sequence continues at coordinate 137,496 of JAJMFU010000009.1, forward strand.
TATGGGAGGCACAGCGCAGAGACGCGCGAATCTTGAAAAAATTTTCCTTCCGGTTCGATATCGAAAATTTTCCCTCCGAGTATATAAGGGCCATAGTACCACTGAATTTTAGATTTTGGGTTCCTTTTTCTTTTCTTCATCACACTACACTCATCAGAAATGCAATTCTCCACTGTTGTCGTCGCTCTTGCCTCCGTTGCCGCTGTCTCCGCTGCTAACGCTTCCAACGCTTCCAATGCTTCCAACGACACCTCTGTCTCCACTGGTGCTGCTGCTTCCAACGCCATCAACGCTGGTATGCTAGGTGCTGCTGTCGCCGCTGGTGCCGCTTTCTTGCTCTAAATGCACTAAACAATCAGATCTAAAACTTTGAGGGTATTTTGAAGAACAGTTAATTTGTTTTTTGTTATAGATACAGGCTCGACGGAGTGCCTTCAGATTATAAATTACAAACAGTTATTCCCCCGTTTTGATTTTATTTCTTGTGTTCTTTTTATGTTAATGGTTCGGTGTATGTTTATATAATAATTGAGTGTTTTAATTCTAATCTCATCCACATCGTAGACGTCTTGAAGCTTTGTTATTTACGTCCTAACTCTCGATAAACCTTATCTGGCACGAGTCTAAACTCAATCTCACTGCTGCGCCTGGAACAACCCGGAATGGAATGTTTTATGTCTGAATTCCGGGGATCGTCAATGGTCACGTGCAGGAGAGTTCCGGTCGTACGTACTACATGATAATACTCATAAGTCAGTGCGTATGAACTGCAAACTGCCGCAGTTTTAAGTATATTGAATGATGTGGGAAGCTGGTGCTTCCGGGCGTCATTAAGGTAAAGTGTTATTGGTTCGAGTAAGGCGGTACTTGGACTGTCGCCCGTATGGTCTGGTTCAAGAAGAGCATACCGATGATATCATCAAACCCCCCAAACTAAAGGAAATATTCAGGTAAAATTGGCATTCCTCAGCCTATGTCGATACTATTTGACATTCTGCGCAGACACATATCATAGAACTCTCAACGGCCCATTGATTGGCTGTAGCTCGTGCCAAACCTGCCAATTATTGCCCATTAGAACTTGTTAAGGGACACATAACGTCTGATGTGCAGGTTGAAAATTCGAGATCAAAACAATAAGGCACATAAAAAATTTGTCTCAAGTCCCAATTAATATGAGGTCCCCATTAATCAGTTTCCAACGACCTAATTCCAGCTTAAAGGGGTATTCTGACAGGTGTTCGACATATATTTGACAAAGTCTTTAATCTGGATCGATTTTCTACCTAAGCAAGGACTGAGAACCTAACCTTCACGATGGGTCAACTATCGAGCACGCTGAATGTGTCTTCCACAGATTCTTATCGATACCCTTTGAGTGTCCACGACTCTCTGAATCTCATATCATTTGAAGTCAGGTCAGTCAACGGTACCAGAAAGCTTTTCACGATAGACCAGCCCACAGGCGCTATCCTCCCTCCAACGACACCACTCTCGCACTTCACCCAGAACGAGGACTCCACCGGCTTCCCATTTCTCCTAAATATAGAACATGATGATTTGGTACGATTCAGCTTCAAGCTCACAAACACCAAGACAGGAGTGAATGGATTTACTGAGGACGACGTCTGTGTCTTCAAGGGCATACATGCTTCTGTTTCTGAGGGTAAAGAAGGTGCTTCGCCCATCCAAATCCCGCTCCTGAAGGAAGTGCATCTCATCACTGGGGATAAAACTACGGTCGACCCTCGCTATATTCAAGTTCAGAGAAAGAATCACGATACATACGACTTCCACTTGGATCTGGACGTAAGTGTTCTGTCAAAATCTGGTCATGTTAGGGTTCTTGTTAGCGAAGAGGACACCGAGCTTCTATATTTCAGTGCTTTCATTTCGGAGTCCTTATTTGCAAACAAAGCTATTCAGGGAAGACTTTCAGAAACTCCCCGTATCTCAAACGAAACCTTTCATGGCCTCAATTCTGTTACTTTGAAGAAGGATGGCCCTGCATTCTACCAACAGCTTGGTGCTTTGGAGACACAAGTCAAGGACTTCAAACCTGTGCTGAAGAATGTGATACGAAGATCACAGAAACTGGATGAGAATTTAAGAAATGTCGCCATTTCCAAATCAGCGTTATCAGCCGCTTTGATAGAGCTCATGAATTGCTCGCTTCAGATGGGAAACCAGGTGCTTCATGACCTGACTCATGAGATTTCTGTCGTCCTCACACAACAGTCGACACAGGAAATTCAAGAATCAAATACTCTCACTCAGTATCTCATCAACCCAACATTGAACATCTTTAACACAGATCTGAAGCTACTCAAGACAAGAAACAGCATCTATCATGACAAGACAGCAGAGTACTATAACCTTCTGCAGAATGACCCACATGCCGACTTCTACAAACACAAGGAATACGAACTACTGCGTCTTGAGTACCTAAACTACCTGAATGAGTTCTGTAAGGGTGGCGCAATACGGACACTCACATATAAATATGCGCTATTCTTCAAGAACCAGGGATCATCTACCCTAGGAGATGTTTTAAGAGTTCCACTAGCCTTCTATGAAAGCCACAAGGACTACAAGATGAACCAGGATCTTCTGAGAAGATCCCTTGAGCGCTGCGAAAGTCGTGAAGAGCTGGATAATGTGCTTTCAGCTACAAAGGACCTTGATGTTGATATCTTAGAGCGTCCGCTTTCCTCTATTAATGATGCTCCAATGCCGGTGGCCAAAGAATATAAAGCCTACAAGAGAGATGTTCTCCACTGCCTCAACACAGACACATCGATGTGGGAGCGGAAGTACGTCATACTGAAGGACAACTTAATCCAAGAGTTCAGTGTGAATGAGGAAGATCCAAGCATTCGTCAGAACACACCATCTGATCAGTATAACTTGACTTCGGCCACTATCAATCAGTTCAAGACAAGAAAGAAACAAAAGTGTTGTATTGAAGTTGTGACATTCACTGGTGCAGTGAGAACGTACCAAGTCTTCGATGAGATCGAACAGCAGTCTTGGGTCAAAGCTTTGAGGCTAGCCTCATCACTGGCAACTTATTCAACTAGAGGTACACTCAAGACGCCGCTCACTGGTACAAAGTCTTCGATCAAGAGATCCCATACCGTCAAGACTGTTCCTAGCAGACAAAAGTCCTTGTTCAATCCAGCATTGAGTACAGAGTCATTCCAGATCACACCACATTCCACTCCACTTGAGATTGTTAGAGAGGTGGACACTTCAAACACGGTATGCTGTGACTGTGGGTCTACTGAAGCAGTTGAATGGCTGGCCCTGGATAAACTGGTTGTGATCTGTGATAAATGTGCACAGGTACATAAGACCCTTGGTGCAGCGTGCTCTAAGGTTGTTTCTCTGATCGCTGACAGAGCTGTCTTTGAGAACAAGGAGGCCAGAGAGTTGTTATTCCATGTCAGTAACAAGATTTCAACATCTTACTGGGTTGGAAGACTCGAGCATAACGAGCTGTTGAAACCTGATGCTGAGCTGGAGGAGAGAACTGAGTACATTTCGCAGAAGTATATTCAGCGGTCGTTCAGATCAATCGAGAAGGCCTTCAAAACCAAAGACTCGCTGATTAGAGGTGTCAAGTCCCAAAATGTTCCTCTGATTCTGAAGGCACTGTGTCTTGGTGCTAACCCGTCAGAAAGAGTGATTAAGGAAACTTCAGGGCGTGTGATTGACTTGAGTATCTTTGAGTACAGTTTGAATAACTTCGCAACAGATGTCATTGAAGGGACCCCAATCTACCACATCTCACAGCTTCTGGTCTTCAATGGTACAGATCTCGGTGGTACGAGAGTGAGAAATGTCTTGCCCTTGGACGACCGCCAGAGAGAGTTTTGGCAGAGAAAGATTGACATAAAGACGGTTCCTAAGGTTGTGCCTAAGTCTATCACCAGAAACAACAGTGTTGCTACGACAAAGAGTACCAGATTCTCAATCAAACGAAAACCAAGTGTGATCCGGAAGGTGTACGTTTCTGACGATGATGCAGAATCCCAAGAGTCTAGAAAACAGCATAGACTCAGTTTTTGGAAGAAATGATGGCGCATCATGACTATTTGGGTTTTTCCTAGTATTTGGTCGATTTGTGGCAGTCCCACTTTTTACTTTATCTATGCTAAAAAATGTGTCATGAAAAGACGGTCCCACATTCTCAAGAGTCTTGGACAACTTTTGGTGTGTTTGTTGGTTACTGCACTGAGAAGTCAAAGTGTTCCCAGTTGCACCTTTCGCTTATTTTGCACTATCGTTTTCTCATCGCAGTCGCTTTGTGCTAAGATCTTGTTTCCTTCGTTTATTGCTGAATAGCTGGTTTAATTATATCATTTGCTTTACTGTGGGTTGCCTATAGGTATTTTGTTCTTCTAAATTTGCGACGTTTTGGGCTTAATGAGTCTGTCAACCACTTCGGAGGTCGCTTCTATCAAATCTGACTCAGATCCTATAAGGCTGTATGACATCAGGGAGTGTGTCGGTAAGGGAAACTTTGGAGATGTCTACAAGGCGGTGGACAAGGAGACTAGGAGGGTTGTGGCTATAAAGGTGGTGAATCTTGAAGACACCGATGACGAGATTGATGTCTTGGTCCAGGAGATATCATTCCTTTCTCAGTTGAGGTCCAACTACATCACCAACTACTACCACACGTACGTCAGAGATATATCAATGTGGATCGTTATGGAATACTGTGGGGGTGGATCCTGTGCCGATTTGTTGAAGTGCCATAAAACGTTGAATGAGGAGGTTGTCAGTTTCATTATTCGAGAGACATTGAAAGGATTGGAATACTTACACAAGGAGAAGAAGGTTCACAGAGATATCAAAGCTGCAAACATTTTATTGACTGAGAATGGACAGGTGAAACTTGCTGACTTCGGCGTTAGTGGCCAGATCACACCTACCAAAGTGAAGAAAGATACCTTTGTTGGCACACCTTTCTGGATGGCACCTGAAGTTATCTCGAGACACTCTTCAGGGTATAATGAAAAGGTTGATATCTGGTCTTTGGGAATTACTACCATTGAACTAGTAACAGGATCCCCGCCATATGCTGACCGTGAACCAATGAAAGTTCTATTTCAGATCCCTAAGAATCCAGCACCTCTATTGGTAGGACCCAACTACTCTGATGACCTCAAAGAGTTTGTCAAGTTTTGCTTGATAAAGAATCCAAAAAGCAGGCCATCGGCATCTGTTCTTTTGAAGACCAGGTTTATCAGGTATTACAGACGAAGACATGTTTCGTTGGTCCCATACATTCAAAAGAAAGACGAGTGGATGAAGATTAACAGACCCAATGCTAGAAGACCCCGCCATGGAATCGAAGACAAACTTTACACCAAGAGTGATGCCAGCTTCAGATGGAACTTCACTGAGAGAGATCAGAGTAAACAGAGTATCGTCAACATTTGTGAGATCGATTCTTCTGGTCTTATTGGGGGCTCCTCTTCACCAGAGTCTAAAGAGATCAGTCCAGTCAGTGATGGATACATTGATTCCAGTGAAACTGAGGCTACTTCTCCGGATTCCATTGTTGACGATAATACACCGTCAGTCCAAGTCCAGCAACCTGTTGTCGTCCATGATATTCATACAAAAACAGTACAGTCGCCCGTGCAGAATTCACAGGTGGATTATTTGAATCAGGTTGTCTTGTACAGTTTGAAGCGTGTTCATCACAGAGCTCGCACACAAGAGACTAAACTGACAGTCTCTAATCTCAGTAAGAGCTTCATCGCTGCTGAAGGAGAACAAGTTGGATTGTCTGAGGCCTTGTCGGAGGAGATCTGGTTGAGGATGTGTCAATTACGAGGAAAGACTGTACAATAAGTTATAGAACACTCAATACAGAATACCCTGAGCCAGTACGTCTAACCGTTCCTGTAGTAGCGCTTTCTTGTAGTTTTTGTGGTGGAATATTGTCATGAGTCCTCCCTTTGTACCAACATCCACAATTTTGCCTCTGCCTGCAATATCAGTCTTCCAAATATATTATAACCACAATTTCTAGCATCACAAGTTATCAACTTACCACCAAGACCATCCAGATAACTAGCTTTTCTCAGCCCTCTAAGAATGAAGCTCGTCAATCTATTGCGCGTTTCACTGTTGAGTTCATTGGCTACTGCCGCCTATGTTGGCAACACAAGATCAGCAAACGCCCGCCCAGTTCTACCACTCGCAGCAGATCCACAAAACGACGTTTCCGCTCTCAACTTGGTCCTTGACGAAGGGGTGAAGGCGGTCGAGAAGGATAGTGGAAAGGAAGAATCAAATGAGGTTGAAGAGCCTGAAGCAGACGACAAAGGACGTAAGATTCCAGTCCAATGTTCACAGGGAGATTACCAAATCTCATCAGCAGGTGATTTGGAACAGCTACACCAATGTGACGACATTGTTGGCTCCATCATCATCAACAACTACCACGGAGCCACATTGGACACTGGGGATATCAAGACCATCAGTGGTGATTTGGTTATCAGCAATGCCAGCAACTTGGTCAGAATTAACACTCCCAAATTAAGTGTTGTTGGGGGTAAGTTCGTCTTGAAAGAGTTGACATCGTTGACCTCAGTTCACTCCCCATGGTTGCAAACCATTGGCTCTGTCGAATGGAAGGTCTTGCCAATCTTAAGTACCGTCAATTTTGAGAAGGGAATCAAGAGAATTAAGAGCATTGTCATCTCAGATACATCTTTGATCGCCTTCAATGGCTTCGACAGTGATGTCTTGGACACTTTGAACATCAACAACAACAGATTCTTGGAGACCATCACCACCGGATTGAAAGGAATCAACGAGAAGTTGTCGATCAGTGCCAACGCTAAGAATGTTATGGTCTCATTTCCTCAATTGGAGTATGCCAATAACATCACCATCAGAGACGTTGAGAGTTTGGACCTCAGCCACATTTCCGCCGTCAACAAGTCATTGGAGTTGATCAACAACAACTTCCAGAGTGTTAAGTTCCCAAAGTTGAAGACCGTTGGTGGTACTTTGAGTTTGATTGAGAATTACAGATTGAGAGATGTCGAGTTTCCTCAGATTGAAGATGTCTCTGGAGGACTTATGGTTATCAACAACACCCACTTGAACAAATTGAATTTCTTCCCAAAGTTGACTTCTATTGGAGGAGCCATCAAGTTCATTGGTGATTTCAGGGATGCCTCATTCAGTAAGTTGAAGGTTATCAAGGGTAGTGCATTGATTGAGACCCTCGCTGACGGGTTTGACTGCTCCAAGTGGACAAAGCGTGATGCTGATAATTCTGGTGGACTTGGATCTATCATCAGGGGTGGAAGCATTGTTTGCAGAAGCAGTGGAAAGGAGCAGACTGTCAAGTACAACAATGACGGAGAGATTGTTGATGAATCGATTTCTATCATCGACGACCACACTGATATTGACAAGTCAACTGCTGGCTACACCAACGGGTCATCAGCCAAAGGATTCGGCAGTGTTATGGCCATCGCTGTTTCTCTTGCCTTTATCCTCCTGTTCTAAGGGCTTGCGTGGACCTTCACCGTCTAAGACATGCTCATATCTTTAACAATTAAGCCACCTATTTTACTGGTGATGAACAATGCACAATGCGACTAAACTTTTATAAGGCTTTGTAGATTATCAGTTCCGACCTCGAACTGTCCTCGGAATAGCGAGACCCTTATCACCGCCGTTTTCCGTTGGAGGTTGATAACGAAAACAATAGAAAGCTGCTGCATTAGTGAAAGTAGTGAGAGCAGTGTGTCAGTGGACCCAGAAGAGTGGAGATATGGCGGATATTGGAGCCATATCTGGGTATACTGTGTCCCATGAGAGAAATGGAGTTACTAGCAGTGGATCAGTACGGGAATCACCAAAGCAGTCACCTAGCATTATGGACGAGAACCATCCACATAACGGACAGACACCGGAACAGGTTGAATGGGTCTCACCGGGCTCCTCACCGAATGGCCCTATAGCAGCTGGAGAGGGTCCAAAGGTCAAAGATGATTCGGGTTCAGGCGGAGATCGGCCGATCATTAGAAGAAAGCGGAAGACATCGAGTTGTGATAGTTGCAGAAGGTTGAAAACACGGTGCGATTTCGATCCTGTTGTGGGGAAGTGCTATCGTTGCAAAGTTCTGAATATTGAGTGCTCTCTCTCGAAAGATCGCCACACGTCTGGGAAGAAAGCGGAAGGGCAGCTACAACCAGTGAGTAAGATCAAGAAAGAGACTGTTAGCTCTCTTCCTAGTACAAACGAGACCGACAGGATGGGACAGATGGAGAGGAAGTTAGACTTTGTTATGGAAAAGTTGGAATATTTAGTTGCTCGAGAACAGGACACTGATGCAGGACACTCATATGGAAAGCGAACCAACAATGCAGAATGGAGACATCTGCGGAAATTTGGAGGCGTTAAGAGTAATTACCTCGACAATTCTATCAAGAACTCACCAGGAAGTGTCATCAACTCTATCGACTCCAGCTTATTCAAAAGAGTCGATTCTTACAAACTCTTTGATGATTTCTGTCGAGTACATTTTCTAGAAGGGTTTTATCAATTCAACAAGGCACTTGTTCTTAAACTTGGAACTGACTTCTTGAGAATAGCTCATTTCTGGATCATCCCTGGTGGCATATCCAGAATAGATGACAAATATGTAACGGATCATCCGTTTATTGCTGCTGTTTTTACCTTGATTGCAATGTCTTTTGATGAGAACTATCAATACCAAAAGGAGCAGGAGTCTCTGCATGGGATTGTACAGAAGATGACGGGCATGGCATTGATGACAACCCAATTGACTGACCATGATGTGGAGGCAATCCTTTATTGTTGTGTCTACAACATCTCGAGAAAACCAATTCAACCGTTGGTGGATACGTGGAGCTTATCTGCTGATGGAATCAAGTTACTGTTGAGCAGTGTTCGCTTCTATGAAATCAAAACAAGAGTAACGCGGTTGGGAAAGTATGATGACACTGATCTGTTCCATCTTAGAATTTGGACGCTGTTGTGTATAAGGCATTTGGGATCTTCATTGGATAATGGAAGACCACACTTGATTCCGTCTGATTACTTTGAAGATGGAGTGTCTGAATTGGTTCTTGAGTTCCCACAGACTACTTTGGGTGACACGATCAATCATGCTCAGTTGAGATTGATGAAAGTTGCATACCGAATGTTTTACTCGAAGAGTCTGTTCGAGAACGTGGTGAAAGGAAATGAGATTGAACAGATTGTTGTTGGTGATACTGGATATTCAGTTTTCAACTTCAAACATCTTGCTGAATGGCGAGAAGGTTTCAAAGAACTGATTGAGATGGACACATCGGGAACGCTGTTGTTCAGTTTTGAGTTTTATCACATCACACTTTCAAGACGAGTTGTTTCGTTCGGATACAAGGTGGACCCAGCTGAGAACGACCCCGTAATCACCAGATATTTGAGAATTGGCCAGAGTACATTAGTGCACTACTCTGTACAGATATTGCAGAGAGTTTTGGAATTGGATAGTACTCTAATTAGGGGGTCTCCGATGAGTTTGTGGAATCAGGTTCTCTACAGCTGTCTGACTTTATACGAGTTCAACGACCGGCTAGAGTCTCCTTTTACTAAAGATGGTATCTTGAACCTGATCTCTAGAGTCTATTGGAAGCTAAACAAGATTGGAGAGACAAAGAACGATGCCACAGACACGGTTGGGAAGATCATAAAGAGTCTTGTGGACATTACTAACCAACCCGATATTGAGAGTAATCTGCACCGGGATGCTACTGCAGGATCTAAAGAGGACGAACTACAGTACTTTATCCCGCTTCATGATGAAATAAGCCATGATTTTAGCAATGACATGAACTTCACTAGCGTCGTGGAAAAGTTTGAAACATTCGAAGAGTTTTTCAATGACCTCAGTAAGAATTGAGTTAGTACATGCTTCTTGCTTGTGGTTTGGAAGTGACCGGTAGCTGTGGCCGCTTCATCGTAAGATTACGTTTTAGGTTAATCTCGTAAAGGTTTGGAACTTTGGTTGTCCAGAGAAAGGATCAGCTTTGCGTTTACGAAATTAGAGCGAATACGCATAGAGCTTCACTGAACGTCGACCTGTACTTTCCATTGTTTGGCTCTTAAGAAACAACTTACTGTAGCATAGTTTCTTACTAGAAACACGTTCGTAGTACAATTGCGCTGTAATCAAGATACCGCGTTAACTTATAACTAATGCTAACTTTTTAAAGGTCCTTACCGATTGCCGACGATAATATTACATTTGACGTTTGGTCTAGACAGTAGCTTGTACGTTTATAGTACAAATGTACTTTGCCGTTAGTAGAAGTTCTACCGGATTTGGCACAAATTATTATGGAAAAACGTGGAGCTTGCCACAAACCTGATCTTTAAGACGTGCTGCCTGGAAGAGGAGAGCCGGGATTTGAACAATCATTGTGAGAGGAGCAGTCAGGACCCTGAAAATTGCCCTTCTCTTGCGTAGACAGTGAGAACACTAACTGCGGTGTCTCACTACTTCCTCAATTGATACTCTATCATAGACTCAACCCGTTCACCGTGTATTATTTAACGGCGGCTCCCTAGCGCCTATGTCTTTAGCTAGAGCCTCTGCCGAGAGTCCCCTGGGCTCCACGTGGAACCCTCCGCCGAGAGCCAAGCCGTACTCAGAAGCTCTCGGCAATTAACCGGAATGGTTGATACGCACACTCAGATTATACGTCCGAGAACATCTTCCAGTTGCAACTTCCCACCAGTGAATAGCCATTGGGAGGAGAGCTGAACAGGAAGATCTATCTCCGACTACGCTGAGGGAGAACAGTGAGGTCTACAACTCTGTGATCAGTTGGAAGTGCTCAATTGTTGTGAGAGGTCAATTGCGCCTCCCTGTCACTTATGTGTCAAACACCCTGACCCCCTGACGAAAAACACCGCCAGCTAGTATTAATCTTCCGCTACTCTTAAGTTATAAGACACCCCACATGCACAACAAATCACATCATTGGCTAGCCTCGTACAGTTCATTATAATAAACTGAAGCTCTGAACTCAGATCTGCGCCGAGACCTCTTTCCGCCGCTGATCGTCGCCATGGCTCCAACTCACAAGTCATTTCAACGGTAAAGCGTTGGGATCCGACACAAAGACCCCAATTAACGAATCTCTCATAACACGTTTTCAACTTCTACAGCCAACAAACTGTGCAATCCCAAGTGTTTGACCTCATTGTGGGTTCTGTGACCCAATGCTGCGAAACTATATAAGAACCAGAGGACCCATCTTCCCCGTTACCACCATCAGGTCCTTTAGTCTACTTCATCACCAACAGATACCACCAGCACAATGAGACTTCCAACCGCCGTTCTCCTACTAGTCTTCACTGCTCTAGTCCAAGCTCTTCCAATCAAGTACGATGACAAGAAGAACATCATCTTCCTTGTCTCTGACGGTCTAGGTCTTTCTGGTATCACCGCCGCCAGACAGTACTACCAGACCCTTCACAACAAGACCGACTCCGAGGCTGTCTTTGACATTGAGAACTACTTGATCGGTACCGTCAGAACCAAGTCTACTTCCCAATTGGTTACCGACTCTGCTGCCGCTGGTTCTGCCTTCGCTGCTGGTCACAAGACCTACAACGGTGCCATTTCTGTCGATGCTGACGGTGTTCCAAAGGGTACTTTCTACGAGGGTGCTAAGCTATTGAACTACACTACCGGTATTGTTTCTACCACCTTCGTTCAAGATGCTACCATCTGTACTCCAAACACTCACGCTAAGACCAGAAGATCCTACGACTTGATTGCCGCTCAACAATTGGGTTACGGCCACCCATTGGGTCAAGTCATCGATGTCGTCATCGGTGGTGGTCGTCAATACTTGCACGGTAACGACACCACCTACGATGGTACTGTCGGTTCCAGAGCTGACGGTGTTGACTTGATCGCCAAGTCTGTCGAGAATGGTTGGACTTACGTTGGTAACAGAACTGCCTTCGATGACCTGTACCAGTCTGTCACTGTCGACAACGACGTCAAGTTGCCATTGCTAGGTCTATGGGGTAAGAAAACCCTTGACTACGAGATTGACCGTAACCACACTGAGGTTCCATCTTTGAAGGAGTCCTCCCTATTGGCTTTGGAGACTTTGATCAGAGCCACTGAGGACAAAGAGCAAGGTTTCGTTTTGTTGTTGGAGGGTGCTAGAATCGACCACGCTGGTCACGCTAATGACCCAACCACCCACGCCATTGAGACCAAGGCTTACGATGAGACCTGGAAGGCTGTTATTGACAGAGTCTCCACATTGGACACTGAGACTTTGGTTGTTGGTACTTCTGACCACGAAACTGGTGGTTACTCTTTGGCCATCAACAACGTCTACGACTACTACCCAGAGGAGCTCAACAAGACTCCACACTCTGTTGAGTACGCAGCCAACATTTTGAGTGAGTACGAGGGTGATGACAAGCTCACCTTCATCAAGGAGCAAGTCTTGGGTAAGGCTTTGAACCTATACTCCAACTACACCGAGGAGGATGTCGCTGCCTTGGCCGAGTCTAAGACCGTTGAGTCTGACTTGGGTCTACTTCTATCTAACGTCGCCAGTGTCGGCTGGACCACCACTGGTCACTCTGCTAACGATGTCCCATTGTACGCTTACTCCAACACCAAGGAGGGTTACAACAGAATTCTAGCTGGTCTTGGTTCCTCCATCGAGAACACTGAGATTCCAAGATTCTTCGCTCAAGAGCTTGGTGTTGACTTGGACGAGGTCAGTGAATTGATCAAGGACATTGACGTCGAGTAAAAGTGATGCGAAGTTATGTTCTGGCTCCTGTAATTGTCCTGCAGTGGCTTATTGGAGTGCTAGAACAGAAACCATGTCGCTCAGTCGCTCTTTTTTTAGTTCTTCCTCACGTTTTATAGACGCTTCTTAGATTCTGAAGCTTATTCTTCTACTTAGATTATGCAAATAAGATTTTTAGACATTTAAAGAACAGTAGCCAATAATACAATAAATATGCTTCTGTCACTACAAGTAAAAGGTTCCTTGAAATAATATTTAGTCCTGTCAAAGAATTGAACCGTTAAACTGTAAACTGTAATTAGACCCTTTGAATTATCTGATTATCTCCGCCGGCCGAAAGAGCGGAGTTCAAGACCGTTTTTCGCGGTCCCAGAAAAAGCAATTTTTTTCTTCCCTATCAACTGGTAATCAGATCTTGGATAAATTGAAATTGAATTATAGCTTTTACTTCGCAAGGCTCAGAGGACAGACATTAATACCCTTACACAGCTTTCACTTTATAAATCACACAGAAAAATGCCTTTCGACGATCAAAAAGGAATGGAGATTGCCCTTGAACAGGCCATCAAGAGTGAGTTATACACTGATATGGAGTGAAAGCGCAGCCCTACCCATCATCACTTTTCCCAATATATCACCTGTATCGCTTAGTTTCGGTCCTTGATGATAGATCTATGAAATATGTACTAACTTTTCTCCAAACAGGTTACAATGAAGGTGGTGTTCCAATCGGAGGTGCATTGGTCCATGAAGATGGAACTGTTCTAGGATGTGGTCACAACCTTAGAATACAAAAGGGTTCCCCTACCATGCACGGTGAGACCGCCGCGCTAGAGAACGCTGGTAGATTGAAAGGAGGCATTTACAAGAAGTGTACCATGTACACTACTCTATCTCCTTGTGATATGTGCACTGGTGCGATTCTTCTTTATGGAATCAAGAGAGTTGTCATGGGAGAGAACGACACTTTCGTTGGTGGTGAGGACTACTTGAGATCAAGAGGTGTCGAGGTCATCAACTTAAAGAATGCTAAGTGTAAGGAACTCATGGACAAGTTCATCAAGGAGAAGCCTAATGAATGGAACGAAGACATTGGTGAAGAGTAAATATGCTCTCTTGGGATTTTGCATAGAATAGACGGCTTGTATTATTGTTCAATAGATCATGTAATACTACTACACTGCATCGACGATGAAGATTAAAGGCCATTTACAAAACCTGTATTCTCAAGAACTGAATTTAGCATTAGGACTCATCTGTACACATTGATAATTCAAACGACGGAAAACATCTTCAGAAGATATAGTAAACTAAGCACCAGTGGCGGTAGCGGCGACAGTGGCAATAGTCTCAGAAACAACCTCTGCAGCCTTTTTTGGAACTGCCCCACTTGATCCAGGTAGGAATAACTCCATGTAACAAACACCAATACCCATTAATCCCAAACCCACTCTCAAGTAGGCAGACTGTGCGCCTTCAGCAATAGGTTCACCATTAAGCTCGCCCAATAGTGCTTGGATAGCAGTGATCAATGAGAACCACGAAAGCAACTTGTTCTTCATAAACATGGCGGCCATAGGCATACTCTGGGAAACAACACCGGCATTTCCGGATGGTGCCTTCAGTGGGGTGTGAATATATGGGACAACAAGATCCTCCCTCTTGACGTTCGAAACCATGGCTGCTTGTGGAGAAAGTGAAGTGTGGAGAGATAATGTCGTCGAATATGTTGATAATGTGGCAGACCCCAAAAATGAGAATATTGTTGATTAGTAATTATTTAGTCATCTTACTGATGTTGCAATTATGCCTTCGTTTAATGGCCTAGAGACACATTAAAGAGGCTTTATAAAACGGGGTCTATTACATACACTCTCTAGAAGCCAATTGGAGTATAAATAATGTTTTGGCCGCGCGGATAAGGATTTACCGAATTTAATTAATTGATTTTGAATTGTAATTTCTCGTGTTGTCAGTCGATTTTTCTCGCTTAAATGCGCGTCGGACCGCGGGCCGCCGGACGACGTGTGCCTGTACTCTACGTCGTATTCCTGGTAGCCTACTGGTAGTATGTCCTTATATTGCAGTGAATATGTTTGTAGTTTATAGAGAAATTTATCTCGTTCATGAGCTGAACTACCCTAGTGCTATCGATTAGTGATCTTTAAAGTTCATGCGTATATCTACAAAAAAATGGTAATTCCTAGAAGTCATGTAGTAGCTGAAATCTACTTGGCTAGATTATGTTGGTACTTAGTAACAACTCATCCTCGGGTCCTCTAGCTAGAACTCTACGACATACTCCAAATCGCATATTAATATAACGCCTGTATTCCAATACGCCTAAAACTATCCATAAAAACCAAAACCTTATCATCATAACGAGTCTGTAGTTAACAGATATTCCCTATTGTTCACTTTCTCAATGTTTGTAACCTTTCCTATGAACCATTGCTGCGTTGGAGATAATTCCGCTTCATTGTAATTTTTCATCAAAAACCTGAAGTCACCCATATCGTTGAATGCAGCCCATTGGCTCGTACCACTGGAGAATTCTTCACCCGTGTCGCTGTTTGTATCTTGAGAGGGTTGTAGTCTCGTAGGTAGGAACAAGACGTAATCACCAATTTTGAAATCTCTGATGGCGATCTTCTTGCGTTCAGCCTCAGCACGTAGCTTTTTGTTGTCCTTGAGTTCTTTCTTGGCTAGGTTTTCCACTTCATTGAATCTCTTTGTCAAGCTGGAGAGATATGATGGGTCAAGGTTGGTGATGAACTTAACAAAGCCCAAATATTTCTCCTCGAATGTTACCAAATTGTAATTCTCCACAATAAGCTTGTTTACAGTGGTCAATACTTCTTCATTCATATCTCCTTCTTGTAAGCTTTCAAGGATTTTCGAATCAATCTCATTGTTCCAGATTTGGGATCCAGATCTGATACTCTCGCTAGTAATAGGTTTAAATCCTGCATGCAAATCCATGATAGTTGAAGCGACAAGGTTATCAATAGAGGTTGCCCCATTCTTTCTCAATCCCTTAACTCTAATGATATCTACCTTCCCTTCATCTTTGTTGATTATTGCCAGAAGGCCCAAAGCTTTCAAGCTCGAAAGAAACTCTTGATAGAAGCTGACCAAGATGTCAGTCAAATCCCTTGCCTTAATAATCAAGGAGTTCACAATAATCACTAGTTGAAGATTGAGGTGCTTGTACCTGGAGACAATCTCCTCATTATCGTCATATCCACCCTTGAGCGTTTCCAACTCCTCAATCTTGGTTTTGAGCAACTCGATCTCATCCTGGTACACCATCTTCTCCTTAGTAAATTCCTCTTCTCTGTTTGACATATTCTCTAGAAGGTCGTTCTTCATTGATTTTAGCCTGGAGAAGTCTTCATTCCAATTGTCGATTTGCGACTCGTACTTTCGCTTGGCCTCTAATAATTCTGCTATCTGGCCTTCTAAGTTTTCACGTTTTTTCTGGGCGCGTGCTTTTTCAGTCTCGATGGTTCCATTCAATGTTTGAATCTCGTTGGATTTGGCATTCACCAATGTGGACTTTATCTTTAACTGATCTCTCAACGAATCGACTTCGTCCTGGAATTCAGCTAGACTGTTCTCAAACTTTCCAATCTGATCTTTGGTGTAAGGAGAGTCATCGTCTGAAGCTGTGAGAGACTTCAGCTGTTCTTCGTGTTCTGCCTTTAGTGATTTAATTTCAGTTTCCCTGAGTTCCACAGCAGACTCAACTTCACCTCTCAGTAGATTGATCTCTTCAAGGTACTTGGAGTTAGATAATTCGACGCTTTCAATTTTTGAGCGAAGCTCTTCAGAAGCGGATTTTAGCTCTGCAGCGTGTTTCGATTTGAGCTCAGAAATTGCTGCGTCTTTCTCTTTCAAGGTCTTCTCAATTGTGGAGTTCAATGCTGAAATTTCATCAGCCTTCTTGGAAAGGTCATTCTCGAGGCTTTCAAAACGGGAAGGCGACTCTTTTCTGAGACTCTCAAATTCTTGTCTTGTCTGTTCTAGTTCCCCTTTAGTCTTATCAACAAGCTCATTTTTCGTTTCAAGCGCGAGCTCCAACTTAGTGATCTTTAGACCATGACTCGCGATAAGCTTCATTTGCTTGTTGATCTCAGTTTGCTTCCGAGCAAGCAACTCTTTCTGGTCCTTGATGATTCCATTGTTCGAAAAGTCCTTCGTTGCCAAAGCCTTTTTGCACTCTCTCAAATCTGCTTTCAAGGATTCGATTTCCTTCAGCTGTGACTCGCTCACAGTACGAAGTTCATTGTTTTCAAGTTCCAGATCCCTCTGTTGCCCTTGAGTGGGAGAAGGGGAGCGGGAGCTTCCCAGCAATTCACCACTTTCAAGTGACGTTCTTCTGGACCGTGGGTCGTGAAATGAAGGAAGGCGAGACAGTGTGGCCACTGAAGACCTAGAGGCGCCAATATTTGAAGGCCACTGAGTGTATTTTTTGAACTGCTCTTGATGTAGCAAGTTCTCCAGCTTTCTGATTCTGCTCTTGTAGCCTTTGACTGTTTCCGAATCTACCACTTTGGCCTCAAGACTAAAGTTGAACATGGGGCGTTTGGTCTTCGCTTCGTGTAGAGATTGGGCCAACGATTCAGTGACATCCTTTCCAATGAATGACTTCGTTTCGAGCTGTTGAATGTAAGAGGAACAATCCTCAAATGTGAATATGTGTGTTTCAATTCCTGTTGTGTCCTCATTCTTCACAGTTTCCACAGAGATTATACTTCCATTACGGAAGGCTGAGATGTCATAATTCAATAACTTTAGAATGATTCCATAGTTCTTGACCCACTGATTTCTTGTCTTGATCTCCCTCTCTCTAAGACCTGCAAACTTCTCATTGGTCTTTATCATAAGAGATTTCACGTTTGCCAGCCACTGATCCCTTCTCATATTCTCGATGATGTACAAGCCGTACAGAAGGGGAAGGTCAAATGTATGAGCGAGTGAAGACTCATGGAGCTGAAGCTCTTCAATTTTACCTCCAATGGACTTTAGGGACTCCCTCAATGAAACAATACTGGATTGAGCTGACGAGAGCCTTTGAACAAAGACACAGGAGGACACCTGAAACCTTGTAAAGAAATCCTTAAATTTCAAAGAGACACTGTAGATTTTCATCGAGAGCTCGTAGATCTTTTCGACATAATTAGATTTGTGCTGTTGGAACGTCTCCAAGATGATATCGACATGCAGTTCATCTAGAGACTTCGAGCTTCTATCAAGCAACTCCTTTGTGTCATTGCGAACTCTTTCTGAAAGGGAGATTAACTCTTCAAAGGTGGATTGTACTGAACCGGATTGGATGAAGTCTTGGACAGTCTCTTTGGAGAAGCCCACCTCCGTCTGTATAGCGGATCTTTCTGTTTCACTCTTCACTATAACTGGCTTGAAACGACCGAACTCCTCCATCAACTGCTCGCTCAAATTAACACTTTTGGAGGCAGCCTCCGACAATTCATTGACATTCAACAAGCTAGAAAGTTTGCTACCATCCAGCATTACCAAGCCTCTCAAGTTTTCAAGTTGGTCGATCCATTTCTCATTAAGGGAGGACATTCGAAGTTGGTCCACGAAAGCGATAGATTCATTGAAGGTTTTCTTGATGTTTGAGCAATATGAATCGATGTACTTGGATGCGACAGTAACAGATCTGAATATTACATCAATCTGTGAGGTTAGCTCAGCCACTTTGTTGACCGCGAGAGAGCAGTCTGATTCAATGGCTGCAACCCATCCTAGATTGGTTGTGAGCAGACTGATGAGCTGCTTGGTGTTTCTAGAGTTAGCCACCTCTTCCAGACTAACGTCTAGTAGCGGTGAACTCAATGGTTGGACTAGTGTGTCATATGAGTCCTGTCTCTGGGTGTTGATGTACCGCCTTATCGCTTGCTCGTTTCCCTCACTGGAAAATAGTTCTTTATCGTAGACGTAGATGTCATCAATCTCTTCAAACGAGGAGTTCCTCACTAGCTGACCAGCCGACGAGAGAAGGAAGAGTCTGCTGGTGGGTATGCCGAACTCTGAGGCGCAGAACTTCTTGAGCTCATCGACTGACACAAAGTAGAACCGCTTAATCTGGAACTGGACGCCCGTGTGAGCATTGAACACGGAGATGCGGTCGCTGTTCATCGGTAGCGGATGAAAAGCGCAATGGGCTAGTCTTCGGCGGGAACTAGCACTGCACTCAATGGGAAAATGGACGCTTTGGACCCGTCTGTACTGTTATTCTTCTCACCGGTTTAGTGGCAAGCGCTCAAAATAGCCGATTCGCGGCGGAGAGGAATTGCGCCAAATCGAGCGTTAATGAGTCTAACAAAATGATGATGTTGATCATACTGGCCACGACAAAAGTTGAGGGAAGACGAAGAAGAGGTAGTAGTCCCAATGGCTGAGATAGATTACCACGAGCTGTCTCTGGAGAGTATAGAGGACTTTGAAGCTACCAGAAAGCTGATAGGCGAAGATCTCTCAGAACCCTATTCCATCTACGTCTATCGTTTCTTCCTCAATCAATGGCCAAAACTGTGCTATCTGGCAAACGACAAGGCCACCGGAGAGGCCATAGGTGTCGTTGTGTGCAAGCTGGAACCACACAGAAACGTTAGGATGCGCGGTTACATCGGCATGCTTGCTGTGAAGAAGCAGTACCGCGGCCATGGAATAGCCAAACACTTAGTGAGGATTGTCATAGAGAGAATGATTGAGCAGGGCGCAGACGAGATCATATTAGAGACTGAGGTGGTGAACGCACCAGCAATTTCTCTCTACGAGAACATGGGATTTATCCGCACAAAGAGACTTTTCAGATACTATCTCAACCAGCATGATGCTTACAGACTTATTCTTCCAGTCCGACCAATAGCCACTATACGGTCGGCCTTTCTGGATCCACTCCCAATTGACAAGTTGAAGCTCAACGGGACAACTACACAATAAATAGATGATTTTCATGACATTAATAACATACAAAAGAACGAATTAGAAGAGTAGTACTAGCCCCCTTATTCGTCTTCATCGAACTTTGGTGCTAGGTAGAAGCGTAGGTACCCACTTGGAAGCTTGTACTCGAACAAAGCAGGCGTCTTGTCAGCCAACTTGACAGTGATTGAAGGAGACAAAGAGGATCCCTTGATAATATCGAGAATGTACTTAAGACCGAAGGTCAGATCGACTGGCTTGTTCAACTCAACCTTGATAGAGCTATCTGGGTTGTCAAGATCGGTGTTTGGTTTGAGGATCACATTACCAGAAGTGATATCACCCTTGGCGACGAACTTAACAGCACCCTTCGTGACAAGAACAGTCAGAGAGTCAGAGAGCTGTGACATATCCTTAGCAACTTTCTGGAATTCAGAAGCTGGCATAGTGACGATAGAGTCGAAGTCCATCTCGTCAATGTTCAGGAACTCAGAGTCGATCTCCATAAGTTTCAGTGAATACTCGGAGATTCTGTCTCTCTCGGTGTCTTCAAACAAAACCAATACGGAGTCTGGAGAATCCTCAGCAATCAATGTCAAGGTGTCGGTGTTGTTACCACATCTTAGAACCTTGGCCAACGACGCCAAATCGACACCAAGGGTAATGTTTCTGTCACATCTGTAGCTGCTGAAGCCATCTTCACCAATCAATAAAGAAACTAAGAGCACACGGGAGTCATCAACAGCCTGGACAGTGATACCGTGTTCGGTACAGTTGAAGTTACAAAGCTGGACCGTGTCCTTGAATGCGTCAATGATCTGGAGCAATTGTTAGCAAACCTGGGGAAATGAATAACTAAAGAGTCATACATACCTTCTTTAGCAAACTGGCTTGGTCGAATTTGGCTTCCAACATGGCGTAGTGTTTTTGTGTTTCTTTCTATAAGGATATATAGTGTCTCGAAAGGAAACAAGTGAAAGATGGTTGGCGAATTCTTTTTCAGTTTGAAATTGACGCGTCGTAGAACGAGAAATCTCGCGTTTCGCGCCGGCCTCACGTGCAGCACGTGATCAGGAGACGGGTCTTTACAATCCTGGTCGGAACTCGTCCCCAATCTGCAGAAAAGAGAACAGACAGAGGAAGTACAATCCTGCGTCTGTTAGGTGTCACGCAGAAGCGTACAATACGATGAGCGCGACAGAGGTGGAGCTTTCCGAGGAGCAAGTTCTGGAGCAGATTAAGCTGTTCTCTGAGAAGGTAAAACAACATCAGGCGCCTTTCTCTGCTCTGTATCCAGATGGAGAAATAAATGGTGAGCAGTCCAACCGAGGGAACAAGCTGAAACTGGGGGCTTCCAAAGTCCACAGAGACAGAGTGAACGGCTTTAACAACGATGTTGAAGATGTTGGAACTGTTTTCTATAACAGCATGAAGCGTGATATCGTGAAGAGAAGAAGATTGAACCCGTACAACTTCGAGACTGGAGAACCAGAAGGAGAAGACGACGACGGAGCAGCTGCTGAGCTCTTCCCAGAGGAGGACCCCTACGCACAGATTGACCTTCTCAAGGTGCTTGCGCCTATTCAACAGCCCTCAGAAATCGTGAGCAGAGATTCGATCTCCAAGACGTACAAGAGCGAAGTACTCAGTCATTTGGCACAACAAGCCATCGAGATTATCGAGAAGGAACAAGATACAGTGATACAACTCAGTTCGCTTCTAGACATTTTTTTATGCGAGGACACCAGCCAGCTGCTTGAGGCTAATCTACAGCTCCCACCCTACGAACCGGAGGCTCTCAACTCAGACAAACAAGTGGACACACAGGAAGAGGGCATCGACCTAGACAAGAGAGTTACCAGACGGCAGTCGGTACAGGATTCCACAGACCCCTTCTTTGCTCTTCCCCAGCTACAGCTAGACCCAGATTATGGATTGAATCCTGAGGATGCCGAAGAAGCGAGACAACTCTCCCAGATTGCACTACAGAGAAATGAAGAGTTCATTAGAAACCTGACGAACCTCAGAAACGGTATAAGCAGAGCACAGTACGTGAAGGACAAATTGTTTGGTTGGGCAAAGGAGCTAAATGGTGATCCGGATGAGAGTGATATCTATCAAAAGGAGACTGCCAACAACAATCAGCCCGCAAAAGGAAACGCAAGCAGCTTCAATATTTCAGGGGTTGGTGGATCCAAGGACGATGAATCGGCATCACCAGATGGAACACCAGCACCTAGTGATAAGAAAAACGGAAGTACCGCACCGGCACCGGCACCGGCACCCTCGAGAAGAACAGGGAGAAGAGGAGGAAGAGGTGGTTAATTCTTACAGGATAAGGATGAAAAAACGATCTATAATAATGCTCTATGTATGTCTAGTTTATTGTACAATGACACCGCTACCAATTGTCAGTATCCACCTCTAGGACTCTCGTAAGCAGGTCACTAGAGTGTCGGCTAGTAGTCTCTTTGAAAAACGGCACAACCGATTCTCTAACGACAGCGTCAAAGAGGTCGTAGATAAGGTCTTTGAGGTCATCACCGGTCTGCTTGAAATCAGGGAAGGCATTGATTTCCAAAATCTTCACATTCTTGTTTCCATCAACGAGGAAGTCAAATCCATATATCTCAAATGCATTTCTGAGAGGTTGGAAGTTCATCTTATCTATATTAAGTCCAGCCTTGAACACTTCACGAACAATATCACAGATTTGTTTGAATATGTGCTCTTTTTCCTGTTCTGTCAGACCTTCAAGTTGTGCAAATTCAACAACGGAGTTCTTCAACATGATTTCCTCTTCAGCCTGTAGACAAGTATTAGTCAAGTGACCCAACATGGAGATCTCTCCGACTTCATCATTTGGAGTCTCGTATTTTGAAGCACTGAACAGAGTCAACATTCTGTTGTAGACGGAGACACTTATAGCACCGTCTGCGAGTACATAAGTTCTGATGTGAAATTTCTTTCCTCCATAAGCTTCAAGAATCAAAGGAGTGGACAGATACTCTTGGACAACGAAGTGTCTCAATTGTGATGTGATTATTCTGTTGTCATCACCACCTTCCAGCTCTTCGTCAGTGTCGTCTTCTTCAAATGAGTCAAAGATTGCCTGGAGTTGGTCTATTGTTTTGAAGACACGGATGCCTTGACCTTTGTCACTCATACCTGGCTTCAGGATCCAGTACTTCTCCTCCTTTTCGAGTTCACAGCGGAGATCGTACGCCTCATCTAGCGAATCATCTAAGAATTCAGCATAGTCAACTTCGAGGTTGAAAGTCTCCGGGAACGCAGTATTGAGAATGGAGTCCTCCTGTTTGACGACATATGAGCGAATCGTATGGGACAGATGGTGCTTTCTTATCAGTGCCTTTCTGTAGATATATGAATTGATCTTGTAGTGTTGGTTAGTATAGATTTCATCAAATACGAGATCTTCATAATCCCCGTATTGAAGAACTTTCTTCTCTGCAAAATCCTTTGGGATAGTGTTTTGGACGGAGACTTCTGGCAGTAGGGTCTTCACGGATTTCTCGATTGCTGGGTAGATGTATGAATTCTGATCAATGGACAAGTAGATTTCTTCCTTAGCTGTTGCAACACTCAGCTGCGAAATGTCTTCTGACAACCTATAAATCACCGGTTAGTAGATTCTCAATCTTGACAGTCTGTATTCTCCTTATTACGTAGGCTGATCAGTTGGTAGAGAAGGGCGATTATCCTAAACAATAATTTAAATAGAGACTCAAAGCTGCGGGTTTGCTTCTCTTGTCTATCTTCTGGACCTAAACCACAGAAGATCTCCGGTAGAATTAAACATAGCTGGAAGGCACTCACTCTTGAACATCTAGTTTGATTTGGCCTTGGATGGTGTCAACACCTTTGAAAATGGCCTTCAATGGGGTCACACTGTTTCAAATAGTTAGTAAAAGTAGCGGTCGACTAGACACATGATACATACGAGATCTGATTCTTATTGAGCACAACAGCGTCGTTGTGCTCACCTCTTGCCTCTGATTTGACAACATGTTCGTGAACAGCGTGGAAATCTGGCTTCCACTTGAATTGAATTTGGTGATGGTGGGAGGAGTCGATGATATCCTCTTCTGAGTCATCTTGCGACTGATCAGCGATTTGCTCGAACAGAGTTCTCCATTGGTTCTTCATGATTGGGGCATAGTGAATTTCGGTTTCATTGAGTTTTAGGCCGTTGTACAGTGGGATGTTGATAGTGTACAAATCGACATCGGCGGCCCAGTTGTCAAAAATGTGCTTGATCAGGTGAATTCCTATTCTCGATGCTTCATCAACAATCTTTTGGTCTGTCTTTCTTGTCTCGAAACCATAACTTAAACCGAGAGCCTTCTTCCCGAGGTTGGATGCCTCCATGGCAGCTCCGACAGTTCCAGAGGAGGTAATGTAGACGGCACTGGTGTTTCTTCCAAAGTTAGGGCCTGAGATAACCAGATCGACGGGCTTTCCGTCATTAAGGTGGTTGATTCCGATGTCAGCACAGGATGCTGGAGTACCATCAACAAGTTTCCACTCTTTAAATCCACTCTCAATGAGATCTTTCTGGGAGGAAGGGAACGGACCTTTGAAGTCGTTTCCTTCACCAGTTGGATAAACAAAAGAAGTGGTCAAAGTAGCACCGGCAAAGTGAGCTTTACCAATCCATGATCTCTGGGTATGCGGGAGAACGATAGTGAGATCCCAATCTGTGTACTTGTCTAAGGCATCGACGAATGACTTGATGTATGGGGAGAATTCATCACTAAGTGGACCATCATCGTTGGTCAACTGAGAGGATTGTTAGTGGCTATATTTCGCCAGAATTGTGAAGACGTCCTAAAACATACCAGAACATGCACCATCTCTGTAAGATCTTTGAATAGTTATGGGGATGGGTAGGGAAATTAGAGGAAGTTCTAAACTGTGGACTAAAGATTTGGGATGGTGGCATATGCCAAAAAAGAAATTTTCATGAAAATGCCAAAAAGAGAAGTTGATGGAGGTGCTATTGAGGACGAATTGGGCCACTGGAGAAGACACAGAGACACAGGGACAACATGTCGTTCTTACTGAGAAATGCGATGATGAATATGGACGCTGATCCCGAAAAGATCAAGCTCGCTGAGATACAATTTGAGGCGATGAATGCCACATTCAATAAGTGAGTGATGACCATGAGGCCCAATAATACACTACATTCAGACAACTAACTAATTCATAGTATACTGGATACATGCGCGAAGAAGTGCATACCCGAAGAATATGGAGAGGCCGACCTGAACAAAGGAGAGATGGTGTGTGTGGATAGATGTGTGTCAAAGTTCTATAACGCCAATGTCAAGATAGGCGAGGTGAGTACTAAAGAAAATCACAACCATATGGCCGAATTGAATACTAACAGCAGGAAAACAGCTTGTACAGACGCAGGGACTAGGACCGGACAAGCTGGTTGCATACCAGAGGTTCCGCGAGTGACAGACCAGGCATATTAGTGTACATAGACGACCCCAACCCCAACCATCACCATAGAAAACCGAGTTTCCGACCGTAGTCACATGATGTCACGTGTATTCCGACCACCGCAAAATCTTCACCATCGAAAAAAGCTCACTCACACACACACAAAAAACAGCCAAAGTAAAATTCTCCATAGAAAAAACCACATACAAAACACTCCATACAAAATTTGTTAGGGAAAAGTGAGTACCGGGAAAAAAACTCTGGGGAAAAGATTCAAACGCAGCGAACAGAGACGCACGCCAACGGCACGCTTCATAATGGATTAAAAGCGACAAGGAAAGACACGGGAGAAGCAATCATGTGTTACAATGCCTGTTTTCAGGGGCTTTTCGAGTTACTCAACCACACAAATGTGAGCTTCAGGGCTTCTGTTGGGGCTTTCAATGCTGAGATTGTCTCGATCGCGCGCCTACAATTCGCTTCTGACTGGGACTACAATTGCACTGTCTGAACAGAACCGCATTGCGCTAAAGAGAAGTGGCCTAATTGTGAAGGTTTGTCGATTGGCGAGTCGCTTTTGCACTTTCACAGCCACCAGAATTCGGTCCTTTTCGGTCCTTTTCAGTTGCTCCTCGTTTTTTGGGGGAATCGCTTTGGACTCGTTTTTTCGCGCCTTTTTTTTTCATGGATTTTTTCCTTTTGAGAGCGTTGGCTGGTTGTTGCCCCGGTGATTCCAGCACTTTCGCGTCGGTAAACAAACGCGTGGTTTTCTACTTTGTTTCTACCCGTTTATAAGCCGCTTGTTTGTCTCTTTTCCTCCTCTCCCACTACCAGTGCTATTTGCTAACAGTCGAACCACAGAAAATGTCTACCGCTGCCAGAAAGCCAAAAGCTACCAGAAAGAAAAAGGGTATGTTCTGACTGCACTATATGCTCGGCCAATTGTGGGGTGGTGGTGGTGCTCCATCCTCCTGCCCATTGGCT
Organism: Komagataea wickerhamii; assembly: GCA_030574915.1. Classification (NCBI taxonomy): domain Eukaryota; kingdom Fungi; phylum Ascomycota; class Saccharomycetes; order Phaffomycetales; family Wickerhamomycetaceae; genus Komagataea; species Komagataea wickerhamii. Next base: position 163,745 of record JAJMFU010000009.1, read on the forward strand.
TACGCGCCGATCCTTGTTACTAACTGCTTTTCATAGACCCAAACGCTCCAAAGAGATCGTTGTCCGCCTACATGTTCTTCGCCAACGACAACAGAGACATTGTCAGATCTGAGAACCCAGGTATCAGCTTCGGTCAAGTCGGTAAGCTTCTAGGTGAGAAGTGGAAAGGTTTGACCGCTGAGGAGAAGATCCCATACGAGGAGAAGGCCGAGGCTGACAAGAAGAGATACGAGGAGGAAAAGGCCAGATACGCTGCTTCCCTCAACGAATAGATGCATTGATGGTGTCGAGGTTGTTCGTTACTTGTTCCTTTTCTTCGATTCGACTTTGTTTGTTTATGTCTCTTGTTCTTACATCTAGGTGTGAACTTTAGTTATTTTTGTTTTTGTATTACTACTATTTCATGAGTGTTGTGTATTACTGGTGTCCCAAGATCGTAGCTAGATCATCAATGTATTATGTGTGTGAGTGGCTTTGACGTTCATATTGTACTTGGGTGAGATTGGCAGGCCTTGAATTGGGCCCTTCAACATTCCCTTGCAATGATAATACTCATCCTGATCCTTTGCTGTTTCGAGCCCTTCATTAAGGAACACCTCTGATACACAGTTGGATAGTCGGTGGGTAAATGTTGCACGGTGCTAGACCAATATACCTAATGTTAGGCCACCCTTTATTCGCTCGCTAGAACTATTATTGAAGGCCGCATCAAGCATGAACTCCCTAGTAACTCAACAGAAGCAAAGTAAACAACTCAAAGTAATCAGAATAATCCAATGAGGCCTTTCGGTCCATCGCTAATGGAGAATATTTATCATTTGGTTGGAGTGTACGTTCGCTTCATAGTTAAGGGACCAACTTGCGCGTCCGAAAAGTAAACGAAGTCCATCACCACCGAACACAAGACCGTGCCAACCAAACCCAGAAACAGCCCAAAGAGATGTCGTACGAGGTGATAGATCTGTGAGTAACCGAATCCTGTCTTAGTCTGGGTGCCATTTCGAACCATTCTAACAGTTTTAGACTTTCTGATGACAATGACGAGCCCATCATCACATCAACTCAACAAAAGAGCAAAGTTGACGAAAGTAGCATAGAGATACTAGAAATCGACGAAGAGGATTTTGGACCGACTCAGAACATCTATACACAGGAAAACACATATGACAGCCAGCGGTCTGTAACTGGTGCTAAGAAAAGAAAGGTCTCAGATAGTGGTAATCAAAGCCTTAAAAGTTCACCACGACCAGTAAGGAGAGATTCTCATCTTAACCAGAAAGAGACAAAGAATAAACCAAAAGAAAAAAGGGACGCAATTGATGCAATTCTCAGTTTTGGGTCAGATGTTGAAAGTGATGATGACTGGATCAACAGTAATATCAGTCAAAAGACATTATTACGGGACATCGATGTCAATGGAAGTGCGAGTCCTACAGAAGCTACGCGACCTCCACTGAAAGACAGTCTGAATAAACAGGGTTCGAGCTCTAAAGATCTGTTTGTCGATAATACGACACTATCAATCGATTTGGGACTTGGATCGTCTACTATAAAGGACGAACAACCACCGAAGAAGAAATCCAGAGATGTTGTACCCATTGAAATTGAAGATGATAATAGTGAGGAAGACGGTGTTGAGATCAGCCGACATGATATCTTATTGTCTTCACCAGAGCAAGAAGATGAAATTCAAGACGTTATCAGTAAGAATGCAGTGGATCATGCCATACTAGACAGATCAATGGACCTGGATCATATATCGTCTTCTTCTTCAATAGGAAGCATTCAAATTTCAAAGAAACCAAGAGTGGAAGCTCCAGTGATGGCTTTTGATAAATCAAAGTACTCTGTCAACTCATCATCCCCATTGAAACAGGTTATTACTGCCACAGCGACTAAGGAAACGCCTAAGAAGAAGTCTTCAAACCCCTTCCTTGATAGACTGGAGACCACTGATGCTGCAACACGTAAGCGACTTGATGTTCTGAGAAGGGAACTTGAAGAGAGAAAGCAGGTAGAGACTCGGAAAGAGAAGGAAAAGGAACATGTGACTAGGTTGATCCAGGATAAACCTCAGAAGAGACATACCACCTCGCTGGACAAATCTTATAGCGACGCGATCAGCCAGAGTTTCTCGCATGATACCATAATTGTTGATGATGGTGACGATGATATCCTACTCCAAGAACCGCAACCTGTGATTACAAGACCTGCACAAAGAACACAGACTCTAGACTCCACCAGAAGTAGAACTTCAAAAGAGGAGAGACAGCTCATCAAAGATCAGAAAGAGAAGGAGAAAAAGAACAAAAAGCTGTATCAAGAGGTGAACAAGGTCAAGCGTACCAAAGATGAGCTGCTGAATGAGATGTTAATCGGTATTCCTCGACATATTAAGGAGATATTTGAGCAGGCAAAACTGGATCTCAACGAGGAGGTTAAGCCTGCGCAAATCAAGCCGGTGATTAGTGGGGTCGGAATGCGGGCCAATTTGATAAACTGGGAGAGAAAGTCAGTTTCGAAGTATGTCGCTGCGTTGGATGTCTTCGAACCTTGTGATTTGCATTTGATCAAAGAAAGACAATCCTGCTTGATATTCCAGGCAGAAGAGTTCATCAAGGTTGCAGAAGAAGCTGGAGATGAGAATGATGTGGTCAAGAAGTTTCAAAGCGTGTTGACTTCAGGTTGTCGCCATCTTATCATCCTTATTGTTGGTCTGGACTCATTCATTGGGAAGCTAAAGAACATCGAAAACAGGGAATATACACAGCGAGTCAGAGATAATATGGCTGGGGTTTCCCGAGACCAACAACCACAATCACAACCAAAGAGAAAGACGAAAGCGAAGGAGTCATTAACGACTTTAAGCATATCACAGATAGAGGCTATAATTTCCAAGTTGCGTGTCAATGGAATGAAAATCTTCCCTACAAAGAATGCCCATGAGACGGTAGTATGGTTAAAATCGTTCACCTACACGATTGCAAGCGCCAGATACGATAAATATGAGAGAAATCCGGATCTGGCAAATATTGGTGTGATAAAGTCAGGAGTCAATAAGGAAGACACATTCGAGAAGATGTTGATGCAGTTCAAGAGAATGAACACCATCAAGGCTGCTAAGATTATCGGTAGACATGGAACACTCAAAGGGCTTACTGAGTTTGTCAACGCTGGGAATGATCTCAAGTCAATTCTTGGTGGAGGTTTGGAGGGAGAGCTGAGACGGTTTCTCACTACGATGGACGAGAATGAGATACTGAAGGAATAGAGTGGAAAAACTTTGTCATTAATTGAAGGCCGTATCATTTCTTTCTTGAGTGTTTGATGAACTGTAGTTTGTCGAATGATCTAAAGCTGTAATATTAGTATGCTGTGCTCAATCCCAGTTCAATTTGAGGATACTTGCTTTAGGAGCTGCAGGTCATTACTGTTCACAACATCCTTGAAATTGGATTCAGCAACTTCAATAACACCATGGATCTTCTTGCTCTCTTCTTCAGTGAATTTATAACCGTGGTTCACTAGCGTCACAAGTAGGTGAAGTGATCTGTCAACGAAATTGTTGTTAGTGTCTTTGTTGATGCTGTCAAGGACATGATCAACCACTTCATGGGCCTTAATTCTTTCCAGAACATTAGTTGTGTCTTCAAGAGTCAAAAGAGATCCGAGCAAACTGAAAACCTTCAATCTCAGTTTGTCAGATTCTTCAGCAAGTACCGACGGTAGTAGCTCCCAGCCATTATGCTTTTCAAACACCGCAAGGGATTCATTGTTGTTTCTAATGACATTACTCAGTGCGAATAGTGCCTTCAAGTTCTTCTCATCCTTACTGAGACTAATCAACTTTGGGAATGCAACGTCACTGTATTTGAGGAATGCCTTCTGGGACACATCGTTATTCTGAACAGCAGTTCCAATGATACTAGCCGCAAAGTCTCTGAACTCCTGTTCCTCCGCATCTAGTTGTCCAATGACACTCTCCCACTGCTTCATGTTTTCGATATTGTTCGCATTATCGAGATTCTCAATAAGCATTTCGTAGTTCTCGAACGCCGTGAGCTTCAACTCCACATCGTCAATGGATGGGTCCTCTATGATCTGAATAGCCTGCTTCATCAGCGTTGGATCGTCTGGTCCTGCTCCTCCGAAGAGTTGTGCCAGCTGGTCAGGCGTTGGTGGGGCGACTTTCCCGGCAGTTTCTGGGTCCTGTTGGGCCACTGACCATTGTAATAGTTTCTCCATTGTACTTTGTGTTCTTGGTGTAAGTTCTTTTGTGTGAATATAGTACAGTTTTGCCTTCTGTTTTAGTGCGATGAGCTGCTCTTTTTATTGTTTTCGTTTTCGCCGATTCTACGAAATTTCCTTCTGGAAGCTTCCGGAGTTTTCTATACAGAGTCGATGGACTTGTAGAAGCCATCAAGTGCGTACTCCACGTCCAGACCAACTTCTTTGAGCAGCTTGCCTTGTCTGTGCAGCACAACAATGAGATTCTCCATACCAGTTTTGCTGATTTTCAGGTTGTCGATCTTCTTCTGGAGGAAAGTAAGGTGCTCCTTGACGTGATTGGTACTCCATTGGATTAAGTAGGCGAGGTTTGCCTGTTTCTGAGATTGGAATAGCTGCTTGTAGAGCAGAATCGACGCCTTGATTGTTTGAAAAAGAACAATGGAGATTTCGATTAGATATGTGCTCACCTTCGGCACACCCTCAATATTTTTCGTCTCTTGAATCTTTGATACCAGCAACTTCAGGTATTGTGATCTGTTATTGAGGAATAGAGTCTCGGCTATCGTCGTCTGTTTCAAGCGATTGAATGACTTGACGGTGCGCTCAATCTCTTGAGTACTGTTTGACGTGGTTTCCGAGTTCATGAGATTGATTAACTTCTTGAGCACCTCGTCTCTCTTCATCGAAACCTTCATTGATATCACATTGAAAAACATAGTCTCCTCCTCATTACAGCGATCCTTATAGATGGAAAGGTCTGTTTCCAAGTCTTGGATGATCTCGATAGCATCATCAAACGATTCATGGAAAATTGTGATATCCACATCGTTCAGCTTTTCATCAATAAGCTTCAAATTTCTCAATGTTTTGGAGTTGTCAATGCTTCTGGACCGACTGTGCATCTTGTTGCTCACATCTTGCAATACTTGACTGTTACGCTTAGAGGTACTTTGTCTTTTCTGCAGTTCAGGCTGGTTGTTTGCCTCGTTCAATGATAACATACTCAATGAATCTTTCAACTGCTTCTGCTTCATATTTTCTGCGTCCAGGATATCTCTCAGTGCATCTCTTGCCTTTTTGTAACCATTCACGATTCTCTGGTAATGGTCCAGTCTCTCTGTTTGATATAGATAGGTAAGACTGTTGTAAGTGATCTTGATAGCATATGTGTTCTCCTTGGTGATTTGTCCAGATCCAACCTCAGTCAGAGTGACATCTCTCAATGGCCAGCATTGTTCCGCAACTAATCCTGTCCCGGTCTTCTCCTTCTCGGAACTCTTCAACACGGCGTTCTTGCGCCGTCTAGTTGCAATCATTATCAAATCGTTCAAGAGGAAAATATGAGCAGGTTGCAAAGTCTTGAAGTTGGCCGCGTTCAGTTCATACCAACGACCACACTCTTCTATGATATGTCTTCCCGGAATCGGTGTGATGAACTTCTGGGCACCTTCAACATTCTTAAACAACGAGTTCATCTGAGATACCCACAGTCTTTCCAACATTAGCACACTGCTTCTATCTATCCTTTTCTTTCTTGAGCTCTTGTTTGTTGGTCCTGTCTGCGACATTTCACTCGCTTCATCCAGTTCAAGTTGAACTCTGATCTCCGCAGACTCTTTCATGGTGTTAGAAATCTCCAAGAGTTCGGTAATGGAGTTTCTGAGGATCTTGAGTTCCGACTCTGTTAGATTCAACTGTTTCGTGGTATATTGCAGCCTATCGTATGTCTTCAGAGCAGCTGATTTCATGTCGTTGGTGATCTTCTTGTTCAAAGTTGTTAGGTTGGAGCTGAATCTCTCGATATCAGTAGCAGTTGCATCAGATAGCCTGGAGGAAATGAAAGATTCTGCGTTGAAGTCGGGGTCGTTTAGAAGTCCGATCACCTGTTGGTCATGGAGGTCGATGCCCTTGACTGGGTTGAAAACAGGCTTGGTCATTGCTGGAATTGGTGGAGCATCGGCGGTAAGAGCCTCTGGTTTGATGACTTTCTGGGAGGCAGATCCCACTGATGGTCTTCTCTGAGAGCCGAAACTTTTGATGGAGCGTGTCGACTTCTGTCTCTGAAGACCCTTTTGGAGGGAATTTTGAGGCAGTCCCGGGTATTGATGGGCATTGAGGTCCTGTTTCTGGTATTGATCTAGGAGATCCATAGGAAGAGCTGGCTTCTCAGCTTGCTGGTGTTGTTGCTGGATGGTACGGATGTCAATGTTCTGGTTGACGGACATTCTGCGCTTCATGGAACGACCCATCTTCGCCTTGTCCTCCTTCTTGATCGAAGGAAGGCGCTGGACGGGCTGTGCAGATTGCTGCTGGTGTTGCTGCTGCTGCTGCTTCATCACAGCGTAAGGATTCGACATCTTCAGGGGTCCGGCGTGTGTAATTGAGTGTCCGTTCGTTGGTTTGTTCACACTGGAACGTTGAGCTTTGTTTGTTCAAAACAAAACAAAACAAAAACCTCAAAAAACATGTCAACGGGACAAAAACTCCCACTAAATCAGCACTTTCACCGTCAAAGAGACCTGCGACTCTAATGTCTTTCACTACCGACCAGCTGAACTATCTCATATGGCGCTACTTGCAAGAGTCCGGGCTTGAAACGACCGCTTTTGCTCTCCAGGATGAGCAGCCCCAGGTCCATCAGACCGACTCTAGACTGAAGGACGTGGTACCCATAGGAACATTGGTCAGTCTCATCCAGAAGGGCATTCTCTACTCTGAGGTGGATTCTCTAGTGGAGAGTAATGGGAATGTCAGAGAAGATCGCTTCTACAGAGAGCAGTTTACACTCTTTCACGCGTTGGGAGCCGACGCAGCCATCAATCAGCCCATCGAGGCCAATGGCAGATTCGCAAAGCAAGGAGATGAAACCGCTGACAATAGTACTACTGAGTCCAAAGACACTAGTGTCACTGATGACCGTATTGTTCCTGATAGAGAAGAGTCGCCCGGTTTCATCAAGGTTCTACCACAAGTACATTCTTTTGAACCGAGCACTGTGGCCGATTGGAATCCTAAAGGAGACACTGTATTTGGCTACGGTTGCACAAACGGGAGAGCCAGAATCACTGTGCTTCTGTCAAATGGTGATGTTGGACAGAACACCAAGATAGATCACACACACGAGCAGAATCCATACCCAAGTGATTTCTCATCCGATGTGACTGCTGTTTCATGGGCACCTTTGGGGAACTTCTTTCTTTCTGGAACACAGCACGGAGATCTGAGGCTCTGGTCTGCTGATGGATTGCTCAAAGGAACATGGGAGTACCACAGCTCGCCTATCCTGCTCATACGCTGGTCCCCTGATTCGAACTATGTGATAACAATGGATGCTGACAACTATGTCGCTGTTTGGAGTCTCACTGCACAACAGACAATACAGACCCATAACTTCACAAAGAGCGATGGAGGCGCATCCACCCCAATTGTTTCAGCATCTCTGAATACTGTATTGGACCATGCGCTCCTTGGATCAGATGCTGGGTGGATTGATAGCACTAGATTCATCATACCGGGACTGAACTCAACAGCCATCCTCTTCTCGATCCAGGATAGAAATCCAATGGGATCTCTCAAGGGTCATACAAAGCCAATAACAGTGGTTCAATTTCATCCAGAATCTCAGTCATTGCTCACAGCTTCTGAGGACCACACAGTGCGAATCTGGAATGGCTCAAATTTCAATACGTCCCAGATACTAATTGGCCACACACAGTCAATCTCACTTGCAAGATGGTTGAATAAGGACTTCATTGTTAGTGCTTCAATGGATGGATCCGTGAGGATATGGGATGTGAGAAGTGGTAAAGCGGTGTTCACATACGTTGCAGAGGGTCTTCCAATTGTGATAGCTGATCTCTCACCGGACCTGAAGCACTTGGCCGTAGGTACCTCAGATGGAACAGTAACTGTAATTGCTGTTGATCTACTGATAGACGTCAAATTGAAGCCAATTGGCGAGTTCCAACCATCTATTCAGAGTGGTGATATCGAGGGGGGAACGGTATTTGTTACTTCGTTGAAATGGAACAGCGTTTCGAAATGGCTTGTGGCAGGTTACTCACAGGCAGAGAGTGTCGTGATCAGAGTTGACTGAAAAGTTTTGGTGCGTTTTGTTGTAATGTGTGATGTTCTGTACTATAATAGTTTAATTGAATACGATTAGTTCACAACTTCCTGGTAATAACCTCCACTGAGTGTGTAAATTGAAGAAGCAATGTCTATAATGTGGTGTACGGATGTTTTATTGCTATATGTCAACAAACACTCTTTCGAGTCCTCCTCCAAACTACTAATGAGCGACACACGCCACAATGGATGCCATCACTGACAAGACATTCACAAACACGTCTCTGAAGAAGTCCACTGCGGACGAGTCCCCGTCATTGCTCACTATCATTTTGGACATTTCTGCTGAATCGTGGAACAATGTACGAGATTCTTTCCAACTCAAAACTGTACTGAAGGCGTTGGTGATCGCCATAAATGCACATCTAGCCGTTAATAACTCCAACAGAGTCGGTATAATAGGGAGTACCGGAGAAGGTACAAGATTCTTGTACCCAGATGTTACAGTATCTGGCCCTCCCAAGAGTGATGGAGCGAATAATGGCACCAACGGCGACCGAATGGACATTGATGGCTCCGATTCGAGATCAGTATCACCAGAGAAGTCCGGAGGCGGAAGTAACAAAGAGCAAAGTGGCAAGTTCTTGAATGAAATGATGTACAGACAGTTCAAGATGGTTGACGAGACTTTTCTCAACAACCTGCATGCCATCATCGAAGAGCTGTTGAATAAAGAAGTGAAACAACCGAAGAACTACATCTCAGCAGCATTATCGTCGGCCCTCACATACACAAACAAGACACAGGTTCTCAACCCTCAATACAAAGCAAGAATTCTGTGTATCAATCTTTCAGCCGACGAGCACTTGCAATACATTCAGATCATGAACTCTATATTTGCTGCACAGAAGATGAAGATCAACATCGATGTGTGTCAATTGTTTGGCACTTCCACATTCCTACAGCAGGCTAGCGATGCAACTAATGGTGTCTACATGAATGTGAGAAACCAAGATGGCCTTGTGCAGTATCTCATAACCGCTCTGGGAATGGATCCTTCACTGAGAACTATCCTGATACGGCCAAATGTTGGGGATATCGATTTCAGAGCCTCATGCTTCCTCACCGGGAAAGTCGTGGATGTGGGATATGTCTGTAGTGTGTGTCTGTGCATATTGAGTGTTATCCCAGGAGATGAAAAGTGTCCAGCGTGCGGAAGTGTCTTCGATCCCACCGTTGTCATGAGATTGAAGAGGAAGCCAGCTGTTCGCAGCATAAAGAATAAAAAGAAGAGAAAGATAAACCCTGAGGAGAAGTCATAATATGTCTATTATTCCTATATATATAGAGAGAGAAACCATCATAATCTATAGTTTTGACTCCCTTAGATATTCATTGGAAAGTCTTACAACTTTTTCTGCAAGTCCGTATGATGACTGATAGCCCGAACCACCAATACCATAATTGTGGATGATGCTACCTTCCCTCTCAATTCTTAGACCGCCTTCCCTGCCTGGTCTGAGTCCGACGTACTCTTCGATAACATCAATCTCATTGTCGTTTCCGTAATCAGGGGATGTTAGTTCTGGGATGTACTTTCTGGCCCTCTCTAGTATTCTTTGCGACAGGTCAGGATCAACCACCGAACTCCAATTTCTCTCAATGAAAGTACCACCAATGATGCCGCCTCCTTCCTTTCTTGGGAAAGCATAGAAAGTTTCACCTACATGCGTAGGGATTTTGATACTGATCTGAAGTGGGAAGTTGTTTCTAACACGAACGATCTGCCCTCTGATTGGGTAGACCTTCTTATCTTCAACACCGCCTAGCTTTGATGCCAGAAGTCCCGTTGCGTTGACAACTAAATCGGCTTTCTGGCCTGTATGTGGGAGTGTGTATGCCTCATCGATGTGCTTCAAGTTTCTTCTAACAAGCTTTCCTCCAAGTGATTCCACCTTATGAAGCAGCCATACCAAATACAACGAAGTAGTTATAGTGACAGTCTTGTACTCATATGCCCCGACAACAGGATCATGTTCCTCTCCCGCTGTAACGCTGTCAGGAACATCCTTCAAATCGACAGTTCTAAAACCGTCAACAAAGTCCTTGAACCAAGGGTATTGGATTGTCCCGTCCTTCTGCAGTTGGCTCTTTCTAATGTACCGTCTCTCCCAGACCTTGTGGATAGCAGCAGTTGGGTCTGTATCTGCCAGTCTGACAAACTCACGATAAGCTGGTTTATCCAATTCCTGCAAGAATTTGTCCTCCAGCGTGGCGAAACTAGCCCAGTTGGCCCCTGCGAAAGGTGATGTGTAGTGTGCATTGATATCTCCTGGGATATGTCTAGCGACCACTGTAACCTTGTGGCCCTCTTGAAGAAGCCTCAAAGCAGAGGTGAGACCCAGGACTCCCGCACCAACCACTGTGATGATAGCCATTGTGTTGTATTTGTGGCAAGATGGATCGTACGACTAGTTGGGAGTAAAAGAAGAAGATCCAAATCAATTGTGGCAGATTCCTCAGATATCATCAAGTTATCGGGAGACAATACTTCCTCTTTCGGAAATTATGATTGGGTAAAGCCATCACCACTAATCGCTAGAAATCTCACAGGCCATCAAGATCCTACGCACTACGCAGACTCTTTGTTTTAGTCTTGAGAAAGGGATTACTGTTAGCAGAAGAACTGCTTTCTGATTATGAGTCTGGATGGTAATTCAATTCTGGCTCGTGCTCCAGTATTAGAGTCGACTATAGTAGATCTGTTTGACCATATTCCCGTCCAATAACAGCCAGCACAACCAGGCAGCAGTCCTCACTTACCTCATCGCATTCACCATTATCGAGTAATCGTCTTGCTCTTTGGCCCAGTGGTCTCAGTGCTGCGACGTCTTTACTTTCCAATAGTCCAGGCAGCCGCACGAGCAATTGGTATATCCATTGTGACACAAGTGGGTTCGTCTTCTTGGTGAGCCACTTTGTGCAATACACGAGTACTCTCAAGGTCAGCTCCTGGTCGAAATTTGACACAACTGGCATCGACGGTTCGGTGTGTGACAGATATTTGAACCATTCGGTGAAGTTCGATGGTGTTCTGAAGTCACTGGGTATGTCAAGAGAGCCAATCGCTGGGAAGTTCTCTCTATCCTCTTTGAGCTTGTGAACGATTTCCGCTATCTTATTGCTATCCTCAGTAGCTCTTGTTGTGGTCACCTTACTGGTATGCTCGTCTGTAGATTCACCAACTGTATGTGCAGCCTCTTCGTAACTTATGACCTCTTGGAACATGATTGGACTGCTCTCCTCCGCCTCTTTCCTGACAAGAGCTAAGTACGTCAGAGCGTCAGTCGGTACTGTTCCAGGTTTGACGTTCTCCAGAATTGCTTGATCTATGGGAAGCGCCCTATGCTGGCCGAAAAGCGGGTCCACAGACTGTTTGTTGTGCGAAATGTGATGATCCTTATCAATTTCGTCCTCTTCTTGTTCCCTTTGTCTCTTCATCTTCTGATTGGACTGTTCCAGTGTGTTTGTCGTGAGCCTGGTTTGAGTATTAACTACGTAACTCGTACACTATAAAAAAATTCTGAGCGCGACGCGTAACAAATAATGTTAAAGAACATCACTCTTCCTCCAACTCAATTGAAGCATTAGACTCACAAATCAGCCAAAATGTCTCTCTGGGTCGACAAACATAGACCGTCGACGCTGCAGTCACTTACCTTCCACTCCTCACTGACGGATCGTCTTCAATCCCTCGCGTCTTCTTCCGATTTCCCACATTTGTTGATTTATGGACCATCCGGAGCTGGAAAGAAAACTCGTGTACTGGCTTTACTGAACCAGCTCTATGGACCTGGTGTACAGAAGATGAAGATCGACGTGAGACAGTTCACCACTTCTTCGAATAAGAAACTCGAGTTCAATGTTGTTTCATCCCCATATCATCTTGAAATTACACCATCTGATTTAGGCAATAATGACCGTGTTGTCATACAAGACTTGCTGAAAGAAATTGCCCAAACAGAGCAGGTTGACTTCACACACGGTGGTAAACATCGTTTCAAAGTTGTGGTGATCAATGAAGCAGATGGTCTATCCAGAGATGCACAGGCAGCACTCAGACGAACAATGGAGAAATACTCAAGAAACATCAGACTGGTGCTTATCTCCAACACTACATCCAACATTATCGCACCAATCAAGTCGAGAACCCTCCTTGTGAGAGTACCTGCGCCAGAAGTTAATGAGATCGTGGATGTCCTTGATAAGGTCGCAGTCAGCCAGGATGTCGCTATTGCAGAGAGCGACAAGAACCAGATATTAAGCGCAATTGCCATTGAATCAAAGAGAAACCTCAGAAGAGCGCTACTGCTATTAGAAGCCATGTCTATGCAAAATGATACTCTTTCTGCCACAACCCAGTTGATCCAGCTTGATTGGGAAAATGTCATCAACAAGCTTGCAATTAGCATTTACAAGGAACGCACCGTGGCCAGAATAGCGCAATCCAGAACCATCATATATGAGCTCCTGTCACACTGTATTCCTCCAATGACTATTTTGAAGACACTCACTTTCGAGCTTATGAAATTGGCGAACGACCAGGCTAAACTAGGAATCATAGAGAACGCTGCATTGTTTGACGAGAGACTAAGTCTGGGAAACAAGTCAATATACCACCTGGAAGGGTTCGTCGCTAGATCCATGGTTGTCATTGAGAATAGTTGGTAACTACATATTTCCAGTCATAAACAACATCTATTTACATGGCTATGTGCACCTAACGACCTCTGTACAGTCTGTACACGACCTCTTTACCCTTCTCTTTGTTTAGGAATTCCTTGGTTGGCTTCTTCTTGAGCTCCTCAAGGAAATTAACATCGTTGTTCTCTTCCTTAAAAGCATTCAAACTAACTCTAACTGGAGTGTCTGCCTTGATAAATTCGTAAAGGCCTGGTAGTTTATCTGCCGCTCTCTTGAATGCTTCACGGGCAACTCTCTCATGCAGGCCCTCACCGCCACATTCAAACAAAACCTTACCTGTTGGAACTCTAGCCATCCAATGGTCAAATGCACCCTTACCTTTACCCATACGGGTCTCGTTACCCTTAATGCAAACAGGAATTGGTGTAGAGAGTCTTCTCCAAAGCTGACCACCATTTGCTCTCATAAACTTCATTATGCACTGATCGGCCTCTTTCAAGTGGATAGCCTTTAATCTAAGTCCCTCACTCTTTAGTCTGAGTCCGTATGTGCCGAATTTCAAAGTGTTTCCCTTTGTTGAACCACCAGTACGCACATTCACTCTTCCCTTCTGGGCTTTACGTAGGTTCTTGAAACGAGGTGCCAGCTCATGAGAGAAACGCTTTCCAAGTGAAAGAAGCTGAAAGTTAGGTATCAGGGGACGTATCGTTGTCTTTCCCAGACCAAGGCTCCCCGAGAACAACATGTTGGGCTCTGATAATGAACCTCTTATTGATCAAAGTCGAGTTCATGTTGATCGTTTTTCTTTCGATGGTCGGAACGACTTCCGACCGTATCATGTGATTATCACGTTATTGTACAATTCCGAGGGCTTTGTTTAGTACACCAACATCAAGACATCACCAACAACCACACCAAACAGCAGGCTCACTGAGTCCATATTTTGAGTGGTTGGACAATGAGCATACGGTCTCAGCTATCACGCATAACACTTTCGAGTGTGAGATGGATTTCTACAAAAAGAGCCGTACCAGAAACATACACTATTCAAGGGAAATCCTACCAGACAGATGAATGGACGAACATCAGCCCATCGATAATTAATCTACTAGACAAGTCCCATCATCTCAATCCAAACCATCCAATTGGAATCCTCCGCTCACTGATAGAAAACCGGTTTAGTGATTTGGGATATACATTCCATAACCAGTTCAAGCCAGTCGTGACGAGGTATGAGAACTTTGATTCTTTAGGATTTCCTGAAGATCATCCAGGCAGAAGCAAAACGGACACATACTACATCAATAAAGATCACCTTTTGAGAACCCACACTTCCGCCCATGAGAGGGAGTGTTTCATGACAACCGATACTCCAGGTTATTTCATAAGTGCTGATGTCTACAGAAGAGACGAAATTGATAGAACACACTATCCGGCATTTCATCAAATGGAAGGTGCCAGAATCTGGAATAGAAGTGACTTCAGTTCTCAGGAGGAGCTCTTGCAGAAATTGCAGCAGGATATTGATGAGATTCCTAAAGTTGATGGTATTATTGTTGAGGACCCAAACGAACCATTTCATGAAGGTAACCCAAAACAAGAGTATATGACGGACGATGAGACTAGACTTGTTGGTGCCCACTTGAAGAGAACTCTCGAGCTTCTTGTGAATGAGGTCTTTAATCAAGCTAAGAAATCCGCCAGAGCTCAGGGATCTACTGAAGAATATCTGAATGAACCACTGAAAGTTAGATGGATCGAGGCCTACTTCCCATGGACATCACCATCTTGGGAAATCGAAGTTTGGTGGAAGGGTGAATGGCTAGAGTGCTGTGGATGCGGTGTTGTTCGCCAACAGGTACTAACGAACTCTGGGATTGAGAATACTGTTGGATGGGCATTTGGTCTGGGTCTGGACAGAATTGCCATGCTTTTGTTTGGAATCCCAGATATCAGACTGTTCTGGACTTTGGATGACAGATTCCACAAGCAGTTCCAGGAAGGTCAAATCACCACTTTCAAGCCATATTCCAAGTATCCGGGAACAACCAGAGATGTTGCATTCTGGGTTCCTTCTGAAGATGAGAAGGTTCATATCAACGACTTTATGGAAATTGTCAGAGACATCGGTGGGGATCTTGTTGAGAATGTGAATTTGGTTGACGAGTTCACACACCCAAAGACAGGAAAAAACTCACAATGTTACAGAATCAACTTCCAGTCCATGGATAGAAACCTGACGAATGACGAGATCAACGTTCTCCAAGACCAGATTCGTGAACAAGTTAGTGAACAGTTCAATGTGGAACTACGTTGAAGTTAACATATTCTGCCTGTAAATAGACCATCTTTTATACACATTATATACAAGAACAACATGTCATGAACTCATTATCGTACCTCGCTAGTCGCAGTGAAATGATACTTCACTCTTCGCCTTTAACGACACCAACCTTTGCTGGACGTAGAACTCTTCCGTTCAAGTAGTAACCTGGCTGTTGAACAAAGAAGACAGTACCAGCTTCCTTGTCAGCTTGTGGGACCTCGAAAGTGGCCTCGTGGAAGTTTGGATCGAACTTCTCGCCAATTGGATCGATCTTCTCTAGACCATGTCTCTTTAGGGTGTTCAAGAACATAGATTGCGTAATCTTAACACCCTCAATGAGGTCCTTCAATTCCTTGACCTTCTTGTCAGTAGTGGAGTGATCCTCCTCTTCCAAGGTCTTCAAAGCAATTTCGAAAGTGTCAGCAGTTTCCAAAAGGTCTCTAGCGAAAGACTTCAAAGCGAGCTCCTTTGACTTCTTGATGTCACGCTTAGTGGACTCTTGCAGGTTTCTGAAGTCTGCAACAGATCTCAAGTAGCGATCTTTGAATTCTGCGGTTTCCTTCTTGGCAGCCTCAATGTCCTGCTTACACTTGGTGAGCTCATCGACTTCCTCAGTGGCGGACTCGTCCTTGGACTCCTCCTTCTTAGCCTCTTCAGAGTAGAATCTAATGAATGTGGAACCATTGGCTCTTCTAGCAAGAGGAGCCAGCTGCAAAGCGGATCTCGCTGTTAGAGCAGAAGTGACTCTGGCAGTTGATGCTAGTCTTGCAGCGTTTCTGAACATGTTTTCTCGAATGGAATGGATCTACGAGACGTGGTCCAGGAAGTGAATATGACTCTCTCTTCGAAGGCCAAAATAGTGAAAAATCTCGACGCTATTGTGGAGTTCCGGGAAGAATTCACGTGACTGCGACCGGAATGCGCGGACTTTTTTTCCTTTTCAAGCACTTTTGTTAACTTTTCAAGGCAGAAAGAAGGCGATGGAGTTGAGTAGAAAATCTGTTGGAATCTTCGACTAGCTTTGGTACTCTTGAAGAGGGTCGGGGAGTTTACAGTACCATCGCAGGATTCAAGACTATTTTTTTCCAGTTGTCGGACTGAAAGCTCATTCGAGTCCGCAGTTATTCAGTTATTCACCACAGCCAATAACTACTCTGCATTATTAATCTTATTCATCACATAGGCGTCAGCTTCATCATCACAACCGACGTCCGCATAAAGTCATGTCTGCATCGATCGCTGTCCTGTACGGTTCAGAGACGGGTGATTCTCATGACTTTGCTGAGACGCTCTCAGCCGTGCTCCAGAGGTACCATTACTCTGTGCATTTATCTACACTTGACGAATTTGATCTCAAGCAGCTCTTATCGATCAATGTCGTAATCATCATATGCTCAACCACCGGCCAGGGTGAGTTTCCAAAGAATGCAAGGACCTTTTGGAAGTTCATGTTGAAGAAAAAGCTTCCCAATGATCTTCTAAGTCACTTGTACTTCACGACGTTTGGTCTTGGGGATTCTTCTTATCCAAAGTTCAATTTTGCCATCAAGAAACTACACAATAGATTGTTACAGCTAGGGGGTGTTGAGTTTGGAAAGAGAGCCGAAGCGGATCAACAGAGCACTCTTGGGATTGATGGGTATTATATTGAGTTTCAGAAGCAGTTATTGACGAACCTTCAAAGAATATTCCCTCTTCCAGGCGGCGTTGAGCCTATTTCAGAAACGGTTCTGCTTCCACCAAAGAACAGGCTCATCATTGATATGAAAAAGCCTAAGAGACTCACTGAAAACAACACAAAGAGCATTGCATTGACCAGGGATGACCAGGGTCTCATTACCGGTAAGGTATCACTGAACAACAGAATCACAGACGAATCGCACTTTCAAGATGTGCGCCATTTCAGCATATCCAGCAACCAGGAGATTACATATACACCGGGAGACACTCTCTCGCTCTATCCAACAAACGACCCAATAGATGTCCAGCAACTAATCGAGTGTCAGGGATGGCAGGATATTGCAGACAAACGTGTCATTATTGAGGGGTCTATCCCTCCCATCGATGGCGGATACATCAAGAACCCAACCCTAAGGTCGCTCCTGACACACCATTTGGATCTCCGTGCTATACCGCGTCGTTCATTTTTCCACATTCTCAAGCACTTTGCCAGTGATGAGAGGGAAAAAGAGAAACTCGACGAGTTCAGCTCCTACAAGAACCCAGAGGAGCTTTATGACTATGCCAACAGACCGAGACGTTCCATCCTTGAAGTTATTCAGGAGTTTTTCAGTGTCAAAATCCCAATAGACTACATATTTGACCTGTTCCCAAGCATCAAACCCCGTCTTTTTTCCATATCATCTGGGCCGGACTCACAATCAGTGGATCTGACGATTGCCATTGTTCAATATAAGACCATGATTAGAAGAGTAAGGAAAGGACTGTGCACTAACTGGATCAAGACACTTTCGCCATCTGATGAGATCGTTTTCAAGGTGAATCGTAATGGCCTCAAATTTGGAGTCGAAAAAGGCGTTCCTATAATCATGATTGCCCCTGGTACTGGTGTTGCTCCAATGAGATCTCTTATCCATGATCTGGTGAAGAACTATGGGTATGCGAGCGAACAATTATATCTGTTTTTCGGATGTCGATTCCAGGACAAGGACTTCTTATACCATGAAGAGTGGAAACATCTCACTGATGAAGGGAAACTGACCCTGTTCACTGCATTTTCAAGACAGGCAGGAGGTTATGTCCAGGATCAGCTTTACTTGCAGGCAGCGACCGTTGCCGAACTTCTCACCAAGAAGAGGGCGATAGTCTACGTGTGTGGCTCCTCGGGAAAGATGCCAACTCAGGTCCGCATCACTTTGGAGACTATTTTACAGGAGCAGTGTGGATTGAGTGAAGATGACTCAAGGAAGTACCTCCTAGGATTAGAGGCAGCCAACAGGTATCTCCAAGAGACGTGGTAGTCTGTTTTGGGGTGGATTCATTACACAGCATTTCAATAGACAGCATTATAGACACATTTTCACGCGTTGTACTTTTTGACGTACTTAACCTTCTCTCCACCCGCATCAAACAACTCCTCCGCGTGCTGATATATACTCCCATAGAAATTGAATAGCGACTGTTCTTCTTTCGAGAAACCGATGTGGAGCCCATTAGATTCTGGTAGATCTCTTCCTCCAACTTTATCATAAGCACACCATACATACCCAGTACAGCAGTCTACCATTGCCCAACCTCTATTGTTCTCACCCTGCTTATCAGCGTCCACAAAGTACTCTGCACCCTTAGGAATTATCACAGAGTCGATCTTCTGATAGGCCTTATAAAACTCAGTAAGCTCTTCTGCGGTATCCGTCAGGCCTTTGGAGTAGGGAGACCTCGTGAAGTCACCTGGGGCCAGTTCTGGAAATTTACAGAAGGAAAACCCAGAGTTGAACCACAATAGCGTGTGGTTGTCAACAGGAGATATGTGTGCAGGATGCTGGGAACACAACTCATTGCCCATAAGCTTGTTTCGTCTGTTGTCGGTTTCATCATCAAGTAGCCTTCTGCTTCTTGGAGTAATACTGCCAGCAGACCCAGCAGGATGGTAATTCATGTAGTAATTCTCGTCACCAGCCATCGACAATCCAAGCCAGAATAATTCCTTATCACCCCAAACCCTCGACGTCGCAGGCTCCCATAACATGATCTGAACAGAAGCGAGAACACCAGTGAAGTGTCTCACTCTATCAATAGCAACAATTCCCGACTCCATGTAATGGTTGAATCTTTCCTTTATAAACCTGTTACCCATAGTGAATTCGGTACTAGCAGGAATCCCGAACAATGCACTGTCGACCTTCGAGGGCATCAGTACCCTAAACAAATTGATATCAGAGTGCATGTTCTGATCCTTCAGTTCTCGGTCTCTAAAGAAGTAGGCGCCTTTCTCTTTGTAGAACTCTGATCCCAATATCTTTTCGTCTGGGTCAACAGCTAGAACTGTGTCTGAATCCATCAACATGGTATGCTGGAACGAATTGAACAAGTATGCTAGAAGCTTGTTCCCGTACCCATTGAATTTATGCCGATACCGTGGATCAATGACACCGTCAATGTTGACAAACCAGAGCTCTTGGGGAGGAAACAGTTCAGCCAGCTTCTGTTCGTACAACTCCCTCTTGGTTTCAGGGTTAGGAAGGTTTATACCCCGACTGATAACTCCACTATCCAAATTGTCAATGTATGCGAGTGTGACATTGTCCAAATTTCTGGCAACTTTGATCAACTTCTTCTGTGATTTCTCAGAGAAGTCACCAGAGTGTACAATCTGGATTGGTAATTTGTTTCCAACCGCACGCATACTTCCCATGAACCTTACCAGATCATACATGTGTTTGTCACTAGCAGATATGGCTATGCCCTTACCATTCAGCTGGTCACGAAGGTTCTTCACGTAGCAACCCTTGAAGTACCCTTCATTCTTCCGGCTGAAGCCATCAACTTTCTGTTGTCCTATAAAGTCGCTCATTCTGGGAGCTCCTCGAATAGAAGTTCCATTCCATCTTGTGAAGACTGGCTGTCTTTTGGTTAGCCATTGAAATGCCCTAACCTCAAGGTCATGACACTGATCATTGAGCTTATCAACTGCTCGTTTCTCGGTCAGGGATGGGTCGAACTGACCAAACTGGTTCAAAAAACATGAGCCATACACTCTCAGATGCGCCATTGCATCGATAAGTCTCCCTTCGGTCTTGTGACTTGCGGCACAGGCTTCCTTCCAAGATATTTCGTAGATGTGTCTCAAGTTCTTCTCTCTAATTATTTGGTCCCTTTTGTCCCCTGATAGCTTCTCGTGCCTGAAATGATTATCAAAGTATTCATTGATTCTATCATTGATGAAGATGCCTTTATTGTTGTTGATATTTCTGTGGTACGGGCTATCCGAGAAATCTGTCACCATCCATCCAGAGTCCCCCTGGTACATCTCCCTGAAATAGAGAGCACACTTCTGGTGATATTGTAAGTCGGCAAACTCATTCCCATATTTTTTGATAAGAAGCTCAAAGGGAGTAACTGAGTATCCCATATCGTTCACGAACACTTGTTTCGCTGGGAAGCCACCATTCAATGTCTCATACACGGATGTTCCATGGTAGTTCAGGAAGAAATACGTCTGGAAAGCGACGAATACCACGATGGTCAGGGCAACTCTACTCGAGTAGTTCAATCGTCTCCAGAGCATTCGAATGTCGCGCCATCATTGTCTCGTATACATCTCTCAACGGGAAATCCAAACAATATTTATAATAGTGCCTGTTTCGAGTGTGCTAAGGACCAGACTTGTCGTGCTGCCATTTGCACCATATCCACACTTCAAATATGTCAAATTCTAGAGTCAAAAGTTTTGTTTTGAAGAATATTGTTGCCCGAAATCAGAACAAGCCGCGACTAGACGCAAAGTACATGAGAGCATTACTCTAGAAATAGTCAGTGTTGCATTCGCATTCGCATGTGGACGGGTTGCACATGGTTTAGGCCAGCGAGAAGGGACCTATACAATTTTAGTGTGTGTCAGGACTGTGAGTGGAGATATCGTAGAGTCGTAGTGGGCCTGTTCACTTAACTCAATATTGCCACTCGTCACACATTTGGAGGTATCTTCAAATCGAGACTGAAATGTAGCCGGTCTTTTGTGACATGGGCCATGTAGTTGTAGAGTACTGATCTTATCAAGGGAGCTGCTATCAATCGGATTCTATCAGGCGGGCTTGAGGTACCGGTATGGGGCACATTGAAGAACAGTGCTTACGAAATCGACCTTGATCATGAACAAATCATGAATACAGCTATCAGTTCGGAATTTACGGAAGCGAGACGTAACTTCGACAAGCTACCAGGTCAGTCACTGCAATCTATCAATAATGCCAGATTACAGCAAGTACATTACAGAAGGACTGAACGCAATTGAAGATGTATTGCGAAATGACACTGAACTGTCGGTGAAGCAGCTGGAGAATCTCAGGCAAGTGAACACGACCACGACGCTGAGGTTCATCCGCAAAGAGGAGGAGCTGAAGTCGTTGTCGAGGAAGACAGACAAAATCGAGGCACTGAGTGAGTATGCCCAACCTGAGCTTGGATGATTCACAAACTAATCGAAAGCAGATGACGAAATCAACAAATTGTTGGAGGATCTGGACGCAGTGGAGACCAAAGTGGACTTCATTGAGAAACTAACGACGGAACTCGACGAGTATACGAAGAATATGTGACAGCGCTTTGTCAGTACATTATAAAAACATTGACTACGAGATGTCTGGCTCGGCGGCTAATCAAGTATAAATTGGAATGATTCCCCTGTTTCCTTCTTTCCTCAAACCACAGCGGCTACACAAAGTGACGCAAAGAATGATCGCGTTGTTGTTGATATGGATGGTGACAATATGTGTTACTGTCGCGCAGTATGACTCTTCTTCAGACAATGGAGTCGCGTCGCCAGTTCAGTCGGTTAAGGTTGAACCCGCGCTGGTCCATGAGTTCTTGGATACCGACGAGCCCATCTTTGACTTTTTGAAAGTTAACGACGAAGAAAACTTATTTAACTTGATGGATCCACACGCAGTACTTGAGCAGTTCAAATCCAATCATGTGGGTGATTCTGGCGATATCAAATCATGGGCCGCTGAAAATCAGACTTCAGATCAAATACAACAAGATCTAGAGGTTCTCCACACTGAACTTGAAACGATTTACGCAAAGCTCTTTAGAATGGCACAAGTTCTTAGTGATATTACTCCAGAGGAGTTCTTACAAATGGCTGAACAGTTTTCCCAAACTGGTGATTATTATTCGACCTTTGAGAGTGTTCATCTTCATAGAAACATCTCAGAATTGAACTATGTTGATGTTGAAGCGCTTGAGCTCGATGGAGATATAGAGCAGGAGCTGGATGCGTTAGACTCTGTAAATGACGATGGATCATTTGCTGAAAGTGATGAAGAGTTGGGGAAAGATGATGAATTCACCCAATTCGAAGAAATATACCCCGATGATGGCAACAGCACTTACTTTGACCCTGATACTGACGTTTCATTACTTCTACAGGCCCTAGAGGGTGATGTATATGATAACGAAGTAGAGGCACAGGGGTCAGTTTTGAAAATTTTCTACACCATCAAGAAGAAAGTCAGACGTTTGAAGAAATCATTGTTGAAAAAGAAGAAGAAGATCTCAAAGATATTCAAGTTAATTCTTTTGAAGAAGCTCATTAAAAGAAAGAAGATCAAAACATGCATCAAAATCATGATCACAATTGAAAAGATCAAGAGAACGATCATGTTGATAAAGCATTTGCTATTGAAATTGATCATGTATCTAATCAAGGAGTTCCCCTTCGATGTTTTATGGAAGTTGAAAGTCATATTACGATTGATCCTAAAGATCATTGATGACCTTCTTTGGTCGGCTGAAATCAAAGTGTTAACCGTTGTTGCAAAGATATTGAAACTTTTCAAGATCTTGAAATTTGTCCCGATTGAGATTGTCATGTACTACAAAGGAGAGTTATCTGATAAGCTAAGCCCCACCACGCGCAAGGAAGATCAAAGAGCGAAAGCGTACAATGATTGGGAGACATACAATGAATTGATCAACCCCCCTGACGAAGATGAAGGGCTGAGATATGTTCCGGATGACTCTGTGTATTACAAGGACAACGGGATCGACTATGCTGCTCCTGAGAAAACTCACGAGAGTGAAATTGATGAACTCTACAGGAAGTCCTTTCAGGTTGATGAGTTGGAGAACTTTTTTGAAAAGCATTATCTATTTAACCTTGACGTGGAGTTCATTGAAGGCAAGGATGAAGGAGAATGGTATGCTGATGAATAAATGAATAAGATTGTGGCAATACCACTACCCGTACTGTTTCCATCATTTGCCCACACAAAAACTGGAGAAAACAACCCCTAGAACTTCTTCCACGCCAACTGTTTCGCCAGTGATCTTCCCAATTCCATCAATCGAATGTTGTAAACCGTCAGTAGCTAACACTACTTCGTCAAGGTCTTGGAACTCATTGAACACATCGAATCCATAAAGCACATCCTTCCGTAAGATATCTTTAACTCTCTCTGTCAAAATGATGGGATCCGTTGATTCGGTTTGTGAAATAGACTTGAACTGCTTCACAAGACTCTCGCTCAGCTCTTTCAGTCCAGTTCCATTAGCACACGAAACGCTAATAAAGTTTTCCCTATCGATCTGTAATTCCTCACTCAGCTTTCCAATAATTTCATGAGCTTCCCCCTCAATCAAATCAGACTTATTGAGAATTGGTATAACGGTTTTCACCTTTTGGAATTCTCTGATATTATCTTTTAGGGACTGATCGATCTCAACGTCATCACTACCAATAACGACAACCACAAGGTCACTTGCCCGCGCAAACTCTTTCGCCCGTCTGATACCCTCTGCCTCAATTGGGTCAGCCATAGAGAGGTTTCTAATTCCAGCAGTATCACCAACAACAACCTTATAACCATTGATATCAAGTGGGACATTTATTACGTCTCTTGTTGTTCCGGCGATGTCACTGACGATAGCAGCCTCGCTTGATGCCAATTGGTTTAGAATTGAGGACTTACCAGCATTTGGCGGTCCCAGAAGCGTAACTTTGATCCCCTTCAGAAGAACCTCTGACCTCTCACCTCTTTCAAGGAAGTCGTAAACTTCTCTTTCCAGTGCGTCAATGTCGTTGGAGACGGTGTCGTAGATCTTCTGTATATCTTCAATCTCTGTATCCTCTGAAAAATCAATAATAGCAGTCAGGAGCCCAACATCCTTCACCAAGCGTTCCCTCCACTCTGCAAAGAGTATTTTGTTTCTTCCTGTTGCTGAATTAACTGCAGCGACTCTAGCAGTCTCTGTGTCAGCATCGATGAGTTCTCTGATACCCTCGATTTCGGTCAAGTCGAAGCGACCATTACTGAAAGCTCTTCTGGAAAACTCTCCTGCTTCAGCATACCTGATTGGTGACTCAGTCGTGTGTAATCCACCGATGGCGTTCAGCACTGATTTTATCACTGCAGTTCCACCATGCACATGAAGCTCAACCAGGTCTTCACCGGTGTAAGTTTTCGGTTCTTTGAAATAAATCGCCAGAGCCTCATCCAAGAGTTTCCCAGTACCAGGCTCATACAGACGCCGCACAGAAGCCACTCTTGGGCTAGGAGTATGTCTCTTTTTAGTGATTTTCTGTAGTATCGAAGTGGACTGTGGTCCCGAAATCCTGATGACACCAATAGCTGCCCGCGTGAGATGGGTTGAAAGAGCGTAAATCGTAGTAATCCTAGAAGTATCTGTGTGGAACTGTCGCTGTATCCCTATTCTTATGCCATTGGAAATCGCTGGATAGCCCCTTTTAGAGAGCATTTTTATTCGTTGAAGTATCTGGCCCATTCACAGATTCTGCGAGCCAATCATTTTTCGAACAAGTGATATATCTCCTCCATCTTCTCCATCATCAAAGAATCGGAGCCCATAAAGTACGCACATTTCCCAACAGAATGAGCGCATCTGTTATTTTCAGAAGATTCCTTCAGACGTCACGTCCTGTCTGGCACGAGAATCCGCTTGTAAGTCTTCGAATAGTCGGTTTTTTTTTGACAGTGGACTAACAGTGAGTTTTCTATAGGGTCTTCCTAAACAAGCGGGAAAGGGCAGAGGACTACCAGTTAGGCAGTCAATTCCCGGAGTAAAGAAGGTCGTTGTTGTGTCTTCTGGTAAAGGTGGAGTTGGAAAGTCAACGGTATCTGGTATGTAACGGCCCATTGTTGGATCTATGATTAGTACTAACCAATGACAGTGAATTTAGCTCTGTCGCTGCACGGCATGGGGAAAAAGGTTGGTATACTTGACGTTGACATATTTGGCCCCTCAATTCCAACTCTTCTGAGGCTTCAAGGGGAGCCCCGTCTATCGTCTGATGGAAAGCTTCTTCCGCTGTCCAACTACGGAGTGCAATCGATGTCTATGGGATATCTGATCAAGCCAGACACGCCGGTTGTCTGGCGTGGGCTAATGGTGATGAAAGCCCTCCAACAGTTGTTATTCGATGTCAAATGGGATAATCTTGACTACCTTGTTATAGATATGCCACCGGGCACTGGGGACACACAGTTGAGCATATCCCAGCAAGTCAAGGTGCATGGCGCTGTTATTGTGTCCACGCCACAAGACATAGCGCTCATTGATGCAGTGAAGGGAATCAAAATGTTCCAGAAAGTCAATATTCCGATCATTGGAATGGTTCAGAACATGGCCTATTATATCTGCAGCAATTGCCACCATGAGGCCCATATCTTCGGTAATGGTGGCGCTGAGAGAGAGGCTAGAAAGAGAGGGTTGAAAATTCTGGGAAACATTCCCCTGAACGAAGAGATTTGTCTACAGAGCGACAAGGGGAAACCGGTCGTCTTGGACTCCCAGAGCGAAGAAATCAAGAGTGCATACTTTGAGATTGCCAGAAATGTTGTGGAATCTCTGGAGTAATTTGTGTTTTTGTGTTTTACATTCGAAATGCTTTTGTGTATCACCACACAAATTTCTTTTTCGAGTCTCCCTATATCTGGTGGATGAACTGTCCAAATGTGTTCCTGGATGGGCAGTAAGGTGAATTGTGGTTCTTACTGGTGTTTTCTCTGTGATAGTCGGTACCAGAGGTCACTTATAATTGATATCAGTACTATCATAATTGCTAAACCGAAGTCAAAGAAAGGATGAGACAGGACACGGTGTTACACCTCTACACTTGGTTTGTTTGTTTGAGATTTGTTTTCGCCAACAATGTGGTGCCTGTACTATTCAAGTTTACTGGGGATCAGGTGGACCATGCCACGTCCTTCGAGTTGGTCAATGGAGACAAGGTCCCTGCCTCAGTTGAGAACCGCTTCGATCCGGCCTCTGTTGTACCCTTCATTCAGTCTCTAGGTGAGGACACGATAAACTCAGCCAGCAAGATAGACTTAGGTGTTCATGATCTAAAGAATGGTGACTCAGAAGAATTGGCACTGGTATCCAAAGACCTTTCGGAGTTGAGCCAGGCTTCTACGCATCAGAACACGCTACCAAGCCAAGCCGATCCTGTTTCTAACTCTGATATTGATCATAATATGGCAAAAGAATCTCCTGAAGCTCCTATTCAGAATGATCAGGAGGAAGAGCTCACGGTCGAGCAGACTGTAACTGAAACTCTAACACACAAAACTAATACAGGGTTTCCTTCGACTACAGAGGTCTCACCAACCGCTCATCCGCCTCCATCACTACCTACCCAACCCGCAAAGCTTGAAGAGACCATTCCTGCGGTAGTTGAGAACTCTGATACTAAGTCAGATAAAGTGGAGGAGCCGGAGCCTGCCCCTCGTCCAGTGAAGTCAAAGCGAATAGTGACAAAGACAAGGACCAAGACCCACACACTGGCAGCCCCGGAAACACTCGTGGAGGATGAAACGACCACGCTTGACATTACTGAGACTATATCCCCATCTAGTACTTCACAGGAACCGTCATCCACGAAAGTGGCACCTCCAGTTCCCATATCCCATGAAGTCATGATTGCTCCAACATCTAGCCCTCTGGTCCCTGCGCCATCAGTTGTTCAGCAACCCCATCCTCAGCCTCTTCCACAACCGGTTCCAGTCCCATTTGCAGAGCCTACCCCAGTCCAGAATCCAGTTCAGACAGGATTTCCCTCACTGTCTCCGACCGATCCCAACGTCTTCGAGCAGAGCATCAAAGATTCTATTGAGAATTATTTGAAGGAGAGGTTGGACAAGATACTTCCTAATCTATTTACCACCAGTATATCAGTTCCTCAGCAAGAAAGCGCTGTAACAACGGCCACTGTACTGAGATCAGAAGCCCCTAGTGCATCGACGCCCATATCACCTACTTCAGATACCACAGCATCTTCGGAGCCGCAATCACCCTCGCTGGTCCCAGTTCCAGCGAACATCGTGAGGGACGCTACATCTGAAGATGTGACAGAAAACATCATAAAAGACATTGAGAAAAGTCTAGAGGCTGGATTTGAAGACTTGAACATAGACCGATTGCGTAATGTCCTAAGAAGTGTTCTTAACTCAACTATCAAGGGGCCGGCAGATATGGACTACAGTGGAAATGGTAAACCAGATAGTGAAGTACTTGGGGAGCCATACGAGGACTCCTCCTCTGACGAGAAAACAACCAAAGAGGAGCAGAATGCAAGTGACCATCCCGGCGCGGCAGATACGATAAGGGAAGAGCTTGCTTCTTTGAAGTCCCTAATAGACACATTGAGTTCATTCAACGAAAAGGTGGACTCTCAAGGTCTAAGCGACAAGGATACAAAGAAGCTAAAGAAGGCCCAGTTTCACTTTGATCGATTGAGGGACATACCCGAAGACGTGTTGGATATTGTGTTCTCCGGGGACAAAAGGCAGGCATGGGATGACTTGCTTCATAGACCTTTCTTGAAAAAGATAGGGATGGACATGACTACAGTCAATGGCACTATTAGGGAAAAAAATGGAACTCGGTACTCTGACGATACGCTTTCCGACTCTGATTTCATAGGTGAGTCGAATAATAGCCGTGTTGAGGACCATGAGGATACTGAAGATGAGTTCGAAGACTTTGATGATCTTAACTGGGAAATTGGTGAGAATAGCCGGGCTACTCTAGAAGAAGAGGCGTCCTCGGAGGAGTTTGAGAGCGCAGAAACAAGTTCAGATAGCAGCAAGTCTAAAGAATCCAATGAGACTGGACCCAGAAAGAGTGCTTCGAGAAGGAAACCATCCAAGAAAATTACACAAGAATCGAAGAAGAAGGAAGAGGCGAAGACTGGATTCAATTTTGTGTTTGAGGACAGAAGAGATCATTTACTCAAAGATGGAAAGTCTTCGAGCTCGAAGAGTGGGAATAGGACTCAAGGCATTAACCACGAGGACCTATTGAAGGAGCACTCCGACTCACATAGCGCAGGAAAGATTGCGAAGAACACCACCACCTCTGCCGATACGAATCTCAAGGGCAAATTATCCAGTCCAAAGAAGTCGCAAACTGAGTTAAAATCGGATAACAAGAGTGAATCACCCGCTTCTGACTATACAGAGTCGTTTATTGACAAATTCAAGAAGAATCCTTCGTTACTCTTTACTGGTGAGGCGAGTGAGGCCGGTAAGAGGAAGAACGAGAAGAGCACCAAAAGTGGAGAAGGGGAGCTTTTCGACTTCACAAAATCTAATGGGGGCAGTCATACCCTGCATTTTCCTCTTCCGTGGTCCCTCAAGTTTCTCATTATTGTGGTGTATCTTTTGTTTAACTAGTCTACAGAACTCTGCATACTACATAGTTGGTGGTTTCAAAAAATGTCCCTGTATAATCATGCATCACTTAGAACAAATCAACGTGTAACAATACCAACAGTGGAATCAAGGCAGGGCTATCCAGCACTTTTCGCATAGCTCTTGCGGCATCGGATGTATACTTGTAAAAGCTCGTTCTTGTATCCATGATGAAGTCAACCTCAGGGTCAAGGACAATGGCCTCGGCACCACCTTCGACAACAGAGTCCACCTTCACACCTTTAACACCGTCACGGATGGTGATCTCTCTTATGGACCTCTTATGGGTGTACCTCGCTGGAGCCATGGAGACCTCCATCATATCTAAATCGAACACAGTATAAATGGATCTAAAGAATGCCTGTCCAAGGATTGCGTAGTCCTCATTTGCGAGTGGGAGGATCTGCAGCAAACACAAATTCCTTGAGGAATCAAAATGTAACAATTCAGTGACATTTGAAGGGTTCCTTTCGAGGAAAGCCCTCATAGGGATATGGAAAGTTATGCCATTGATCCTGAGCCCAATACGAACATCATCCTCCTGGTCGACCTCCGTACAAGGAACAATCAAATACCCGTCGAGTTCTCCTCTGACTCTGTAGTTCATCATGAGATGACTTTTCAACGCTTCGTAGATTTCTATCGGTAGGTACGTTGACTCTGCACCGGTGTCAAGAAGAGCCGGGACGTATGATTTCTTGAAAGACTGTGTCTTCCCGAACAAAGCAACATCTTGCCTGTCTGACTCATTATGAGACCTTGTTGGGGTATTGATATAAAGGTTGGTGAGTGGGACTTCGTATCGATTTATAGGCTCTTTGTCAAACCGTGAATTGATGAATTTGATACTGTACAATGGACCATGAAACTTTGCCTCATCAATATGACCGAATAATAGATTTCCGTCAATCTCAGAGGATATTCTGTCGTTAAGGAAAATACTGAATAGGTTCCTTTCAAAGACTCCATTTGCTTTCATGTTGGTTAGGATATTTTGTTTGTTGTACTTGATCCACTTTTTCTCCTTGTCGAATGAGAACTCTGGAATGGCCAATCCAAGTGTTCCAATAGTGGAGTTTGTTTCTTTGGCAATTCCAAATTCGAAGTTATCAACTTCCAACGTATACCCTTTCCCGTCACGGATTGTGGGGATCTTGAAGTGATCCGTGACCCAATCACCACTGACAGTGATATTGTCCATGTATTTAATCAACAACCGCTCTTGGTTAGCCGTGCCATTGAAAGTGCTCGAGACATTGGAATTGAAAGTTCCGGATTCATCACAGTCAATGTTTGCGAGTGGTGCATGACTGCCCTTCTTGTCCTTATCGTTGGCTTTTGGCTGTTCCCCATTTTGTGGCTTACAATAGGGATTATCTTTCGAAATAACCCAAGTCACAGAGGAGCCAGTATCAAGAAGAAGTTCGACCCTTTGCAGAGGAGTACCCAGTTCAACTTCTGCTGTTATGAAATGATCTCTGTTTCTCAATGGAATGAGCAGCTTATCTGATTCTCTATGGTTATGACTGGGATGAACCTCACCCAGAACCAACTTGAATAGTGCTATCACGCACAATAAATTGACAGGTTTCATCAGCAAGTATTGCCAGACGAACAAAAGGTAAGAAACAACATAACTTTTCGCCTTTCCAGTTTTACTTGACCTCGACTTCTCACTCTCAATGGACTTCTTTTCTGTTCAGACGTAATGGCAATGGCTGTGAGCTTGAGCTGTGAGTGAGTGAGTGATGACTTAATCTTTGACACATCAATTACTCAGCAGGGAGTGCCCCTATCAATGTATACTATAATAGGACGTCATAGCTGCTGGAGTTCGCAATCTCGCGAGACTTTAGTTCTATAACGGGCCTAGTGGAAGTCGAAAGCATCATGGGGATCTTCAATCAAACAGAACAGAAGGAGGTACCACTGTCAAAGGAGGAATTCTTCTCCAGAGTTGACCAATTCGTGTCAAAAGATCCCAACGCAGTGTACTTAATTGACGGGTGAGTGCAATTCGAGATCACAGGACCACTGAGACGAGACTAACATATGCCACGCAGAGAGAAAGGAGTCTCTAAAAGCGTTATCTGCAGAAATACTCCAAATGGGGGTAAAACGTGAGTGTTTCTTCAGGCTTAGGAGTGGAACTATTATCCAAAGACTAACCTTATTGTTGGCAAGATGTCTCAATTTAGATATTGACGGAATCACATTGTTCAAGCAGATGCAGGATTTGGTGAGTAAACTTCCTCGATGTCATCCATTGTATCTTCTTAGAAATACTGACTCTTCTTGTCCTAGAAATTCTTCTGCTCGCTGCCTACTGACATTGATGCCAGCCATTTTGAGTGCAGAAAGATCCAGTGAAAGGACGGTATATCCTCTTTCCAGCTCTTCACTGATCTTCACACCCACGTCTAAGTTATAAACACTAAATCAGCATGTGTACACACTTTGTAAATAGAGAACATCTGATCATGATACTGAAGTAGCAGCGTTCTGAATCAGTGGAGTAGTGCGAGTAGAGTCCTTGTTGAAATAAAAATGTTCGGGTTTTTTTATTTAAGCTTCCAACCATTAAACTATACAAACAACAACAAGCCTTAATCCTCATCATTCGCCATCAAGATGACGGATCACCCGAGCTATGACAGCCTCAGGGATAGAATAACTGCACTTCATGAGCAAATAACCGAAAGAATCGCGCTTCTACTCGACGAACAGCCTGATTTGAACGTTGTCCACAAACAGCCCGACTTCAGTCTATTTGGTGAAAGCTTTGTGCTTCCCAAGGATGAAATCGACTCTTTCGTTGATAGAAGTTTCATTTACGACGTGGCATTGAATGATGTGCTGACAGACTTCATCACTTTGAGAGCATCGGACAACCAGTACAATTATCGTCAAATTGCCCTGTTGATTGACCTCTCCTTTCACCTTGTTCAGATAGGTGAGCTCACATCCTTTGGAGTGTCTGTCACTTTGTTCAAAAGGCTATTTCTTGAAGTCTCGAGCGACTGGCTTCTCGAATTCTGGCCATTCTTCCATGTTAGAGCACAGTACATCAAGGAAGAGGGGAAACTATTGCCCTCCAGGAACCCGGGCCTCACACTCGCAATTGCTATCAACACCAAACTCGATCAGCTGTACGAGAACAATGAAAAGAACAGAGACCTTTTACGTTCCAGAATCCTTCAATTCACCAACACAATATTCCCTCTCTTCCACCAACAACTGAATAACAAGAGCTTTGACCAAAATTACGAAAGACAAGAGGAGACGTATCTCAAGAAACACCAGAGAGATGGAGGATCTCTCTTTCAAGCATTTTGGCAGCTACAAATCTTCTTCCAGGATCCTTATGACGTGTTTGATAGCAGTTCATACACGAGACTTTCAGTCTTTTATCTTTTCAAGCATCTAGACACTATCTACAATGCCATTTACAAAATCGAGAAAGAGAAAGTTCCTCACTTCGACAGTAAAAAGGAACCTTCCAATGACAACAGCGCAGAGCATTACTACCGAGATGACTTGACAGAACAGCAGAAGAAGAACCTACAGCATTTCTATGATTCTAAGGATTTCAACCCCTCGTTCTTCGTCAGTGAGTCCAAGTTCAATGAGCAATTGAATAGCAATGATGTTTTCAGAAGGACGATCATACACCAAATTATCATTTCATGCTCTTTCATAGACGCACTTGTGTCACGAGTGTCCGTTGATGATTTGAGAAGACTAAAGCCACCTCCACACAAGGTCATTAACTTCATTTCCAGATTCTCTCGCCAGAATCTTAATCAAATCATTGATTTGAAACGCTCATTTGCGGATCTACTTGGATCTATTGAGAAGCGAATGTTTTATGTTAATTTCCAGGCTTTGGAAAGCACAGAGGCTCGTTTCATTGGACAGAAAGCAAAGAACTTCGAAGGGTTTGTTCAGAGATACCGTGACTTCAAGTATGATGATGATATGAGGGAAAAGCTATCCAAGAGATCTGAATTCAAACCACGCTTCTGGGCCACACACGGAACGAGTCAGATATCTAGACATTGGAAGCAAGCGACTGGATTGAGTATGCTCCAAAAGGATACACAGAGTGGAGGAGGAGATAGCTTGGAGTCTCATTTACAAACTCTCAAAGCAAGAATTTTCGATGGCGAATCAAAAGAGTTGAACGACTGGAAGGCCCTGAGACTGGCTCGGAAGACGGAGCTCTTCAAGTTCAGTCATACGGATGACGAGGCAGGTCTTGAAGGTCTGTATGACCCTTCAATCAAAGAAGGGCTCGATAACGCAAAGAAGCTGAGAGAGGCTGCGAGAAAGCAAGAAGAAGAAAAGGCAAAGGAGGAGAAGCTGAGATTGAGGGCAGAACAAGAAGCTAAAGAAGCCGAGGAGAAGAAGCACGCACTGAGCGATGAAGATAGTAATGAGTCTAGAAAGAAGACAAAGGTTGAAGAATCACATCCACCTTCTTCTGCTCCTGTCTCGGAAGACCTGGATTACTGAAATTTAGATACATGACTATAATTACTAAGGATCTGAATTGAACTCCATCCCTGTTTGTAGTATATTCGGCTTCGGCTGTTGAAGGGACGAGCATCTAGAGAGTTGGGATAAACTTACCCGGAGTCGGTATTGGTGACTCTCACAAAAGAGATTGTCGGCGAACTGGACAGAACGTGCAGTAGAAGAATATAGAACTGTCAAATAAGAGTTACACCACTAGACTCCATACCAACAATCTTACCTTACTGATTACTTGCGTAGAATCCCTTTTATGGAAGTACTCAACTCGACAACGGCTAAGACCTTTTGTTGTCTTTTTGGTATGCGCACTCCATCACCGAAAACGTAATTTACGTCTGCAGTTTTCGATGGCCCTTGCCTGATTTACCTGTGATAGAGTTCCCCAAAGATGACAGTTGATCCCTCTAGCTCCACCGGAAGCAGCAAGAAGACCTTTCACAAATCACCAGGATCTTCTTCTGCCGGAAAATCCTCCAATCAGCCCAAGTTCAAGGCACCATTTGGTGGCCTCTTCAACAGTTGGTTGTCCCTACCACCAAGAGTCAGGCTCTACATTGGCGGTTCGACGTTTCTGGTTGTCTTCCTCGCTGACAAATATCTCACAGTGACTGAGCAAGCTCCAGTGCCGATCTACGCTGAGGTTGAAGAGAAAAAGGGGTAGCTAACACACCTTTGAATTTAAGACGCTGCTCGATATTCCACTTATTTATTAGACGCTATCATCATTGTGATATACCGGCCGTTACTATTTATTCAGACTACGAAATGCCAAATTAGGATCGTCCATTAATACAGTAGTTATCTCTGTCAAGAAACATCATTGTCATCATCAAAGTTTTTCAGTCATAGGCGGGTCTGACGGCCTGTTGTGCTGCGTTGGTTTCTTGGAGCACTGAATCCGGTTCGCTGCCCAAACTCAATTCCGAATTATTGTTCGCAACACCTGAAACGATCTTTTCCATTAGCTCTGGGCTGCTGGCCAGGACAGATTCCACTCTGGCAAAGAGCTCTTTCGATGTGGCAGACTCTGACTCACTAAATTTACCCAACTCGTAGATCTGAAGTAGATATCTTGGTACAATCGACAACTCCTCACTGTGTGTAATCAAGTAATCAACAACTTCAATGGCCAAATAGTAGTTCTCTCCCTCATTCTCTCCGAATGCATCGTAGTATGTGTTGGCAGCAACACCCTTGTTGTTTGAAGGACGGGAAACTTCAGTTGGTTTAGCATAGAGAATGTTTGGAGAAAGAACAGTAGCCAAATTGTGAATATCCATCTTCGATCCACTTTGTTCATCAATGTGGGAGAATGAAGAGGCCCACATGAAGAAGAATAGCAACACTTCTGAAAGGTCTCTGTAGGCTTTTGGTAACAACGAATAACTGAGTTCGGTAAGAACTTTTGTCAGTGCCTTGTCCTTCGTCTTTTGAGTAAGGATCCAAATGTCATATAGACTGAAAGTCAAGAGCGGATTTGGCATTTCTCTCAAGAACTTCTTCAATAGAGCTGACAATTGAATCACATTCTCCTTATCCAAAGGAGGGATCTTGGTAGGGTTAGCATCAATAGTCTCAATAAGCTCTCTCAAAGTCTTCAAATTACCATTTTTTCTGAACACACCTTCAACAGACATGTCTTTCTGGTACAATGCTGTCAACAAGTCATCCATCAAAAGAGGAACCTTGACCTTCGAAGGACCATTCGTCTGAGAGGATTCAACACCAGTACTTTTTGTTAGGTCGTTTAGCTCTGAGCCGAAGACTTTGGCCAATTGGCCGCTCTTTTTATCATTGCCTCCAATTCCTCTGAGTTTGTTCCAGAAACTTGGATTCTTCTTGAGCTCGAACAACTTCGTCACATCAACATCCTGCCCAAGCGAACGGGAACTCAACAAGTGCTTTAGTATTATAGCAGAAATGTGCTTTAGCACAAACGCCTCATAGCTGTCCAACTCAGAATAGTACTTCAAAGGTTCAACCTTGCTGGTCGTTATGGACGACTGGTCCTTGACCGATGGTGTGTTAGTCTTGACACTCTTAGCCTTGATTCCCTTCGATAGATGCTCATCCTTCTGGTGCGGGTTGTGAAATTTGTAGGTGTTCGGTCTCAACTCCCTAGCATGTTCAGCAGCAACAATTCTTGGAATATCATCAAGAGTCAAAATTTTCTGGTTGTTGATGAAATTAGTGGCCCTGTTGAAACTCTTCTTGCTCAACTGTGTGGACCCAAGAGGTTCATCTTCAACCGTAATCTTCTGTCTGGCAATCAGGTCGTCCTCAGAGGAACGCTGCTCTGGGTTGTTGATATTGATATACGTCCCTGGAGCTGTTTCCTTGGATGGACTGATGTTCGTATCTGTCATTTCGATCACCACAGATCTTCTTGCATTTGCTTTGTTCTCCATTGGGATCGTCACTTTGGTGTTCTGTCTCGTGGACTTCAGTCTCTTGATATCGTTTAGGGTCTTCAAATAACTTTGTTCGTGCAAGACATCACTTTGAGACTGAGCGTGATTCCCTGCTGAGAAGTCCTTGTTGTTTCTGAACTCATACTCCATGACAGCCTTTGATCTTGTAACAGCAATCTTCAAGAGATAACTCAACTGCGAAAGCTTTGACACAGTTTTGAACCCAGGTTTCGCGTCAGGGCAATACACAGCACAGTCTGAACATAACACTTGGTCTTTCTCATCACTGTAAGAAGCATCAAGAATCAGGCTTGAGTCTCTCAAGCTCTTAGCACAGCTTGCACATTCCATACAAGAAAGGTGCCATCTGATGTCACCATACTGAACACACTCACTCTCAATAGACTTGTTGCAAGCTTTGCACAGGTCCGAAGCCCCAGGTGGTACATTCAACAAGGTGAAAATGTCATCTGAGTCATTTTCATGGCTGCGAATCTCTCTCAAGAATCTGTCCAAAGCGGTAGTGGTGTTGGTGCTCTTGTTGTATTGGAGAGCATTGTTGAGACCGTATCGTATTAGTGATTTCAGGTAGTGAGCTAGACCAGTAACAACAGACAAGATCATGTCTTGAGATGCAGAGGAATCAGTCAGTCCCTTACTTATCTTTCTCAGAATGGCCAAGTAAACCATTATCTTTGCCGACAAGTTTCTTGGTTCCTTCTTCAAAACATAGGTAGAGTTGGTGGTATCAAGAGCATTCAGGTCAGTAGAGGCACTTGCAGTGAACCCAGGATCAATTCCTAGCCGGTGAAGACTATCAAGACCTTTGAAAAGAGCATCAATTTTGAAGACGAGTCTTGCAGTAGCTTCAAGTCCCTTATGCTGATCCTTGCTGGTAGTAAACTGAAGCATATTGGAAATGCATGTGGCTGTCTCTTCTTCAAACTTGAATAAGGTATTCCATACCTCACTGATCTTCGTACTGGCCTTGCTCTCCATGATGAGTAACTCCGCTGGAGTTGGATTGTTATCCAAAGAGTTCTTGATGTTCTCTTCTGTGGGTTCAATTTTCGGGAAAGGGGGTATTCCTATCAGACTGGACGATATGGTTACACTCCAACACTTGTGAATCATATAACACTCGACATGCCACTTCTGGTTCCGTCCCCCTCTGAAGATCTCAACATACTGCTTCAAGATAGCAAATCCACACCCCTCACAACGATCAATAAAAAACTTTGAGAAGTGATAATGACAGTAGATATTTCCTTCATGATTATAGAAGTCCTCGTCAGTCTTGAACTGCTTCCCACAAATCTTGCAACAAAAGTGCTCAGGACAATACTTTCTGCCAAACACCGTGTAATGAGTGCCCCTCAAATATGTACCACAAACACAACATATCAATCCTTTTCTCTTGTAAAAGTGCTCTTCACACAATGGTATGACCTCGCCGGTCTCAGTTTCATAAGGGAAGTACTTGGACAAAATTGGCTTTCCACAATCGGCACAACCAAAACACTCCGTATGGTACCTCTTACCCAGTGCCTTCACCGACTTCGTCGTTATTGGGAGTTCACATTTCGCACAAATAGGTGGACCAGAACTCGTAGCCAATGTCGTTGGGGGCACAGTGGTTGGTGGTGTCATGTTTCGACTCTGGGATATGTTGGTGTTCTTGGTCGAGCCCGTCGAGGCAGTCCAGTAGCCCTTCTGTTGAACTTGAAGTTGTTGTTGTGATCTAGGGACATGTGTTAACTGGTTTTGTCTCTCTAGGTCTGCCTTAAGTTGTAATGCAGGATGGTCATGCTGATGCTGTTGTTGCTGTTGTTGCTGTTGTTGCTGTTGTTGTTGTTGTTGATGTGAGTGAGGGTGTGGGTGGTAGGAATGTACGTGGTTCAGCTGGTTTGGGTCCTGTTGAAAATAGGAATTATCTGGCATTGGAGGGATGAGTTTTAGAAAGTTCATGTGTCCTTTGGATCGAGATGACCTGTGTTTGACGGAAGGTGACTGTCGAACATCTGTACTCGCAGCACTGCTAGTTCGTGAATGTACGGTACTCGGGCTGGAAAATGGTATCGTGCTCTGTGATGGTCTTGCTGGATAGCGACCCTTGCTCTGCTGAGGCAAATCAAATGAGCCATTTGAGACGGAGTGCGAGTGTCCCCGAGCACATTGATTCTGGTTTGGGAAAGATCCAGGTAAGTTATAGGAGCCCTGAGGACTTTGGAAACTGTCGTTGAAGTTTGACATTCACAAAAATTCTTTGTTTGATCTGTTGCCAATGATGCGGTGACGTGAAGGGGATGGGAGGATCAGGACAAACGAATCAAGTTCGTATCCCTGGGTTCTTTTCAATCAATGGAGAAGATGATCAAGAAGTCTTAGGCATCAAATGCTCCAAACAGATCAAAATACCAACAGCTGGACTATAAATAGTAGCAGTGCTGTTTGAAAGCTGAGATCTGAAGTAACCGGCTGTGAGAAGGAAGAAAACCCTCAAATCAAAGTATGTAAGTGTAACGGCTGGTAGAAACACGTCCTCCTAGCTAATTAGCAGTCAATGGTATGGGATCAGTCAGCGATGTGGACTTGTGAAACCAAAGCCAGATTATGTCCCAACGAAGAATTAGGCGCCGCCAACAAAACACTGAAATGAGCGGTAAAGTCAAACAAATGGGTAAGCCTAAACGCGAACTGGTGTCCTATGCGCGCGGGAAGTGACTGTGAGTCTGAAGGCCTTTATGGAGGGATTCCGAGCGTGCCCTTTTACGAGAGTTCAAGGTTAGTGGTTTTTTCGTGCAAAACAAAAACATCAGCAAGATCTGGATGTCTGGGTGTTGAATGCATTACCGTTTCTGGGGGTACGACGCAGACAGATCCCTGACAGATCCAACTTTAGCTGGTAAAGCCCCCAAAATTTTGGGGTAATTGAGGATATTAGTGCACTGATATGATATCGTGCTGGTGACTGACAGGCCTTGAATTGTTCTCCACAATTGTGAGTCTTCGAAGACATCACTTACCGTAAAAGCATGCAACCTCGTGGCGCGTCGTTACGTGTCGCGGGACACAAATTATTTTTATTAATTTCCTTTTCGGGCGCAAGAAAAATAATCCAAGACAATTCTCCAGATCTGATGAAGACAAAATTAACACGCACTACAGTATTAAACAGTATAAGTAGTACAGAACTGGATTGAGCAGTGTACATGACCTGGTATTCAACAACAGCAGTGGCACACCTTCACCACTAAACGTGTGGTTCACTATATTCTAATTGGGGAATGTAGGGCTTACTGCCAATTACCAATTACCCAAATGATTCGCCCAGCACAAATATATCGTACCTGATCCGATCACCAATCGCTGCAGGAACGATATGGAAAAAAATGATCTTATATCGCAGGGACTGGGAGGCTAAATCTTACTGGTAAGCATAGCCTCTTATCGTAGCATTACAATGTAGTATACTACTGGTGACTAATCATAATCTACGTCACTCCATGTAGGTCATAAAATGCAATGTTGATTTGAACGACACATCATCTTTTGTTTGCCTGTTTGTACTTATCGTCTGTGCTCTTTCTTGACTCCGGGTCAAGCTCGTTGTTGATACCATACAAAGCCCTAGACGCAGCTTCTGTGGCCCCAATGATAGGTCTAAGTAATGCGATTGGTGCTGCCTTTGCAATTGCAACAGTGAGACTCTGTGCTGATCCACTCTCGTTGATCTCATAACCAGCATTCACAATGGCGTCCCTCGCGACTAAAAAGTTTCTCCCCAGACTATCATAGGCCAGCAACAACCCTTCTTTCAAGTCAACAGGTTGGTTAGCATAAAGACTGAGTGTTCTTTGTCCTTCGTCTTCAGCCTCATCAGCTAGCAAATCTTCGACATCCTCAAGAACCTGGTAACTGATATTGTTTCTCGTTGTACCAACAGAGTCGGCTCCACGACCCATCTGTGACACGTCGGCAATGGAGTCAAGCGTGTTCTGGTAAGCCGAGCGCCCCATTGGATGGTGCGTTGACAAAGAGCTTCTTCCGATTAGCTGAGATTGAGCACCAAACCGGACACCCTCATTGTCACTATCCACAAGGTCCTCATCTTCCTCCATCAATACCGAATCAGATTTGTCCTTTACACTCTCGGCTCCTGAAGATCTAGGAGCCCTAGCTGAGGGACCAGTCCCTCCAAGGGCATACTCGGCATTCTCCAAAATGGCCTGGGTCCCATTCGCCAGCTTGATTCCAAACTTAAGGAGCTCATTCGTCGTGTTTCTTCCAAACTCAGTCACTCCTTTGGATAAACTTCTGTATATTCTCCCATCCTTCTTGTACTCGGCCATTGGAACAACCACGAGGTCTCTGAAATTTGAACCAATCTTGTAGATCGATCTCACCGGAGCTAGTCCTGCTAGCACACCAGTTAACTGCGTCTGTTTGATATCTGGCATCCATAAGCCGTTGAGAAGCTGTCCCAATTTAGGGAATCCTGAAACACCATATAGAGTGACCTTCTTAAGGATCATGGAAGCCTCATCGAGTATGAACAGATTCATGAGTTCAGTGGTCCGGCCGGACCTCAATCCAGAATAATCAATCTTCTTGGGTTTGTAGTCCAGTTTGACCTTGATTGAATTGATTGTAAACTTCTGGATGTAAATAACATCATCATATTCCTCTGACAACTGGAACCTGGAGTCTTTGAACTCACCAAAGCGAATCAAAACATCTAGTGTGTCCTGGTCCACATGCAATCTCAGAGGAAGAACATTGATATCCATAATAAGCTCTGTAGCAGCAGATTCCAAGATCGGTCTGACTGTAGTCATACTCGCATGCAGCATTGGGGCACCATTCTCCCTTTCAACATCCTTCAGCAGTGTGGCAAACTTGTTCCAGGTGGAAGTTGGGATGTTGTCAATGATCTCAAAGTCTGACACTTGAATAGTAGTTTCATTAACCACTTCATAATCATCACTGGTAGCGGAATCATAAAGTTTCGGGGCCTCAGATGGATCTTGGTTCGAGTAACCAGTAAACAGCACAGAAACCTCCTTCAATTCAATTTGGATTTTGTGAAATTTTGTTCTGCGGAGCTTGAGCTTGCGGATATTGTTCTTGCCAAATTCTATCGTGTCATTGTTTACACTCTGAAGACTCTTGTTGATGTTTCGTCTTAGGTCTGACGGTTCTTCCAAATCTGCCGGTAGTGAAACATGAATGGACCCAAAGAGTGTCTCTCCGAGTACCTCCTTCTCCTTCTCAGCATTTTGGTCATCAGGAATCTGCTTATCAGTGTTCTGCAACAACTCAACCTTCAATCTCTGCTGTTCAGTTACCCTTCTCTCAAGGTTCTTCACGGCTTCGTCGATTTTGCTTCGGGTGTGCTTCCAGTCATATCCATCGTACATCTTCAACACAACACTTTTGATTCTCAGATCCAAAACCATAGGATACTGACTGACTTCACTTTTCACTCTGAGTATGCTAGATCCTCCTTCGAAGTGGTCCTCATGGAATAACAGAGTAGAATCAGAGTTCGAGGCACCTCCTGTAACAGTGGAGCTTGTGTCCTCGCCCCTGTGATAGAATGGGTTACTTTGTAAATCACGACTGTTATTTAAGCCCAGTTCACCTAGACTTCTCTCCAGAATGTCGTCAGAAAGTCTTCTGCTCTCAGGATCACTTCTATAGTAGTCATCAACAACATCCAATGATTCATTCTTTGCACTCGACCCCGGCACATTCAATCTCTCAGGTTGAAGAGAATCCCCATTGAAAGCATTCAGGTCAATATCGGTGAAGACATTGATGTCCCTTCCATTCACTTTGTACTTGGATTCCGGTGCTATTATTATAGGCTGCTTCAAATCGTTCATCAGTTGAGTCAGACATTGAAACGAATCAGCACAAACACCCAACGACAATGATTCGGAGAAGATATTCAGCATGACGGCCTTTGAAGGTAGTCCACTGTTGTCCATTGACGGCTTGCTATCGACATGAAGCCCAATATTAGGGGATCTTGCGACTGTGACATAGCCTTGTGAGTTGAAGTAAGATTCTTGTGACCATGACGTGTGTAAGTTGCGATTCTTCCTGGCTTTGGCATGAGACAGTGCATTCTTTCGGTCATCAATGAGAACGAGGCTCGGAGATTTGAGATCTGTCTTCACGGAAATCTGTTTCCCAATAAATGCTTCAATATGACCGGTTCCAACGACTAGAACTGATCTTGACTTCATGCGAGCAGGATTCAGGCCGATACCAGCATCAACTAGACTCACGTGTAAGTCAATCTTCTCATTCGAGCTTCCAGTACCTAGTTCTGACTGCACTGAGCCAAATGCACTATTCTCCAAACTACCTCCGCCTTCATCGAAAAGACTCAACCATTCCGTATAATAGTTAATGATTGAATTCCTCAATACCAAGCTGTAAGATTTGGAGTTCTTGGCCTTGAGAGACACGAGTGGCCTGTTTTTGTCGTCCGGATTGATGACAGTAAAGAAGCTTTCACTCTTTTCTCCGTACACTCTCGAAATAGAACCATCCATCAAGCGAAGCTGTAGCGAACCATCCTTGAACAACAAAGAGCTCAAATTTGTGAAGGTCCCTATCAAATCACCAAATCGGTCGCTTACTTGGGAACAGCTGAAAGTGACACTATCAACAGTAACAAAGGACGAGATGCTAGGTCTTGAACTGAAGGCTAGGTTCGGAGAAATTCTGGCTTTCTTCCTCGTCTTGAAAACAATGTCCTCTTTAGGGAATCGAATCGTGCCCAGTAGTTCTGCAAAGAGCCCAGATAATTCCTTCAATTTAGCAAGTGAAGACTCTAGCCTAATCTCCTTCACTGAGATTTGAGATCTTGTGGAAACAGCTGATTCGTGTCCCTTGGCGTCATAAGTTCGTAACTGTTTCTCAGGCGCGTGAGCCTGGTATTTTGAGTTTGCAATTGTGGCCACAGTGGACTCCACGCCATCACTAAAGTGAACAATCGATATCTTGTTGATCAGTACTTCGCCATTCTGAGAACTGTAACTTATAGGTGAGATCTTCAAGCCAACTAGTGTGTCATCGTTCAAGGCAATTCTCAGATTGATAGATGATGTCTGGACAGTACTGGATGGTTGCTTCTGTTTCTGATGAACTGGCTTACCTTTACCTAGAGATTCTGTGATCTGTGGAATGAAGCCTGTCAAATTCAAGAAGCTCTGAAGGTTGTTGGATTTCAAAGTGAGTGTGAAATCTTTGTACAGCAGTAGTGTGAAGTCTCCTGAAATGATGTTTCTCTCAAAGCGGATATCACTTTTAGAGTCATCTCCTTCGAAAAATCCTATCAAAGCTCCTTTGTCCACAATACTGACTCTCGAAAGACTTCCATGAAGTAACTCAGAATCTGTCTGATTGATCTTCAGATTCTCGATCACCAACCTGGTTCTGTCAGGAAGGGAAAAGTCGCCTGATGGAGACAGAGCAGACTCCAAATCGACTTCAATGACCTTGACAGACAACGACTCAAACAAACTAGAGTCTGTATCCACTTCGATGTTCTCCTTAGTCTGTTGCTTCAGCTTCTGTGCCACGTTCGAAGGTCGGTAGCTGCTCTGTGGGTTCAAGACACCCAGCGACTCTATGGTATGAAGCAGGCACAAAGGTATCGGAACTGCGGCAATTCTGATAGTATCTATCTCAACATTGAGCTTCTCCACTTTCAAAGATTCGCCCACATTGACGGTAATGCAGTTAATGTAAACCAAACGAGTAGCTTCAGATAGTTCAGTTCTTCTCGCTTCAAATGTATCTGAAGCGGCGCTCATGTATATTGATTCGGCTTCCTCTTTGGAGTATATCAGGCTCGAATCGAGATCTTTCGTTTTCTCTAGAATCGATGACTGCATCAAACCAACGCCTTCTTGGTCTGAATCTGAGCCTGAGTCTGAGTTTGAGTCTGAGTCTGAGCCTACCCCATCTTTTGAAACATCCTTGCTATCGTCACCAGGACTTCTTTCATTATCTTTCGATTCTCCGGGATTGGCAGTTGGATCTGTGCTGAAGACCATAATATCGTTGATCGTCATTGTTCGGAGACCATTCTCGGTCACCAGAGTGGAGTTCTTGACCTCAATGTCAACAGTTGAGTGATCCATTACAACACGGATTGATATATTGTTCACCTTAACATTTAATCTGGCAAGTGCAAGTTCTACCGCTTTGGCCATCATTGAGTTCAGAGTCGAGGTCTGTTGTCCATCTTGGGAAGGTAAATCATTGACACTTTGGGCCGGTGTTTGGAAATCTTCGTCTTGTATCAAACTCTGTGCAAGATCCAACGTACTTTGGGCTATTGTCTCTTTGGATTGTTCACTTATTATCGACTGGAGCATAGTGGCAGTTGACTTTGCAAGGTTCTCTGGTGTCTGATTATTTGTGTATGCTAATGCCATCGTAATGAAAAGGCCGTCAATATCAAAGTTGACTCCACCGCTCATGTTGAGCTGTAGCTCTAGATTCTTGATTCTAGCATTCCTGAGATGGATTCCTGGGATCTTAAATGCGTCTGTATCCAATTCCACGCCGTTAAGACTGACCTGACTGCTCGATCCTAAGGAAACCTCCAAATTATCCAAGTCAATTCTTGAAAACAGGGAGAGCTGTTGAAGGACATAGAGCAAAAGCCGCTTCTGAATATTTTGGGGCATCCACTGGGGAGCCATGACAATGATAATGCTTTTCTCTGTATTGATAGTACTGGACTCAGATCAGTGCTGTTTCAACCCGCCACTTTCTTTCGATAAAGTAGACCCTATCCCGTCTCAAAAGCGTCTGTTCTCTGGAAATTGGGACGTAAATTCAAATCACGTTTATGCAGTAGCTATGGTTTAGTCTATCCACAGAAACTTCAATCCTTCAGTTTATTGTGCTTGAAACGAAAATGAGATAACGGACTATGGGTGATCAGCTCAATTTGTTTACTCCATTAGTGTGCTCCTACCATAATTATGTAAGCGTTTTTGTGTCATCTTAGTCATCTTTGTTACCCGTCTTTTAGTTCGCTTTCGCTGCTTAATCTGGAAAGACCGGTGAAGTTATATATCAATTACATCCAGTTCGGAATTTCACAAGTTAGTTGTGTCTTGTATTGACAGCGGCACTGTAGAGGATACCATCGCCTCCTGTATTCTGCAGTTTACCAGTGCCGCACTTGAAATATAGTACCCAATGTGGACTCAACCATCTTAGTTCCTCAATTGTGCGAT
Organism: Komagataea wickerhamii; assembly: GCA_030574915.1. Taxonomy (NCBI): domain Eukaryota; kingdom Fungi; phylum Ascomycota; class Saccharomycetes; order Phaffomycetales; family Wickerhamomycetaceae; genus Komagataea; species Komagataea wickerhamii. The sequence goes on from JAJMFU010000009.1 coordinate 208,686, forward strand.
CTCGACCATCTCTGACGCATATCTCAGATTGTGGCTATCTGCGGATCTAGTATAAAACAAAACGATTACCAGCTTTTGGATCCTGATTTATCAAATTTCCCATCCCAACATAGACGTTGTCAGTTGATATTCGCAGCTTGTCAATCAGAGGCCAACTCTATCCCAACTACAACTATGACCCAGTTCGACATTACATCACATCTTTCTTCACGGACGAAAAACCCTCCATCCCATAATTTTGCAGGTCTTCCCTTGCCAGACACAGTCAAGAACAAGCACTACAGTGATGTGCTTTCGTTGTCAGCTGGACGCCCATACCATGGTTTCTTTCCTATCGAGAGTATCACCTTAGGCGTTTCGAGTTCCCCTACCGGTGAAGAAGGCCTTGAGATCAACGTCTCTAGAGATCATTCCCAACCCCATTCAAAACCCCTAAGGGCCAGTCATGGTAGCGGCGTGAAGTCAATTGATATCAAAGATGGTCTCCAATATGGTCCAAACGAGGGTCAGTCAAAGCTCCGTGACTACCTGAAAGCCTTCATAACCCGGGTTAATCTACCGCAGGTCGATGAATGGGACGTCGTTCTTACTAACGGGACCGGTGACTCCTTGAACAAAGTGTTCAGTCTACTGGTTGATCCCGGCGATGTTGTTTTGGTTGAACAGTACACGTATGTTCAAGTCTTGAATAATATTGAGAACTATGGAGGTACAGCCCACCCGGTCCAGCTGGATCTGGATAAAGGTGGCATTGATTTGGAAAAACTGAGGGAACTACTTTCCAATTGGGAGACAGATCAGAACACCAAAGGACTAAGAAGACCGAAAGCCCTTTATACCATCCCAACAGGCCAGAATCCAACTGGTCTCTCCCTCTCCAATGAACAAAGAAAGGAACTAGTCGCAATTGCAAGAGAGTTTGATTTCATTATTGTGGAAGATGATCCATATGGTTATATCCATCTTGGTAAAAATGAGAAGGAATTTCAAGGAATCAGTACTGATGATTACATCTCCAAACTACCTAACTCTTTGATTCAGTATGATACAGATGGCCGAGTGATTCGCTTGGAATCTTTCTCAAAAACTTTTGCTCCAGGAAGTAGACTTGGGTTTGTCGTTGCCTCTACAGTCTTTACGAAACCCCTCGCCAAACAGATTAATATCACCACCAGAGCACCCTCTGGGATTTCACAGCTGGTTATCAGCAACGCACTAGAGGCACTAGGTGAGCAGTACAATGACGGGGAGGATATTGAACGATCCATTAATGGTTGGTTGAACTGGCTCTCCAAGTTGTCAGAATCCTACACCGAGCGCAAGAGAGTCTTCGTTGAATTTCTTGAGTCTACTGAAAGTTACAAGAAAGGCTATTTCAAGGTACTGGAGCCACAGGCGGGAATGTTTCTGAACATTATTCTTTCGTTGCCAGAGGGAGAAGATCATCGTAAGGAGCTTGAAGAGTTCAGGTACAAGACTGTTGAGCACGGAGTACAGGTCGTGTTGGGAAAGAACATGGCCTTCGAGGAGTCTGGAGCCAAAAAGGCGAAGTTTATCAGACTAACTATCGCTGCTGCTGCTCATTTCAAAGAGCTTGTTGAAGCTGGAAAGAGACTTGATGGTGCAATTCGGGACTTCTTTGACAGCAGTGACGCATCGTGAAGCAGAAAAGCCCCCATTGTATACCACCAATAAGACATAAATTGTGCTCTGTATTCTGAAGTTTCAGCCCCGTAAATTGTAAACCAGCGTCATGTAACTAACAATGGCTATGCTGTTAGTGCTCTGAGTACGAATACTGCCGGTGGCTAAAATCTTCTCTCTGTATAGGGTGACCTGCCAAGTTTGTGACAAAAATTGTGCCAAACAGCCGCGGCCAAAAAGATTAGCAACTGGGGTCGCTAGAGTATAAAAGCCATCCGTTGCCGCCGAGTTTCAACAGAGACTAATTGAACAACACTACACTACAATTACAAACAACAGACAACAATTCACCGACATGTCGTTCAAATCAGAAGCAGTACTAGACCAGATCAAGGACACCCTAGCAGGCAATGAGTCACTCAAGAAGGAATTAGTGAAGAAAACCAACTCCAAAATTGTTTTCAACATCAAGAACAAGAAAGGAGAGACAAAGGCATGGTTGTTGGATTTGAAAGACAGTGGAGAAGTCAAAGTTGCCTCCAAAGACGACTTATCCAGTGCGGATTTGACAATCAGTGTTGCTGATCTCGATTTCAAGAAGCTAGTTTTGGGCCAGCGCAACTCCCAGCAATTGTTCATGAACGGTAAGTTGAAGGTGAAGGGCGATGTCATGAAGGCAGCCAATATTGAGACCGTTCTGAAGAAGGTTAGACCGGACAAGGCAAAATTGTGATTGCATTCACTCCAAGTGTCAGCTTGACGCTGTATTTCAGTTCTACTCGTACATACCGCAACCAATACTACATTGCCTCCCGTTTTTGCTTGCACTGTTTTAGCCGATTCCTTGTAGAAATCCATCTCCATGGGCAATTTTGCCCTTCAGCTCATTGTTATAGACAGATCAAGCCTTATGCTAGAAAACTAAGCCTTTACCAGGTACTGTATAGTTAAGTAAACTTATTTAGTCTGTGGAGGGACTGTGGGGAACTGACCAGTGCCCCATGGTAGGCGCACGCTTGATGGAAAAACATCCGCTCGGCAAAGGTTACCAAAACGGCCATTCGGCGCGCAGAGTACTCTTGATCTCGAAATTTAGTGAAGTCCAACGAGTATTCATTGCATTGAACGGCGGTGCTTTTAGAGTCAACTGGCGCAGTTCAATGCCCAATTAGTGGCACTATTTGTGAACGCTATCGTTATCATCAATGGGACGGCTGCAACTGCAATACAGTGCTAATTCATCGAAAGAGTTTCAAAGTGAATCACTTTAAAACGGAAGTCCGAAGAGAGGAAGTATAGACGAGACTAATTTAGGTCCAAGTGTCATGGTGTTCGTGTCCTGAAGCCGTGTTCACTCAAGTCCAATTCACCCAAAACAATGACACCAAATGCCTCACACATGACGCTCTGGGGTAAACGAGTGGCTCATCCCGGGGTTGGTGGAGACAATTGAGACGGATTTGTTAGCGGATGCCAGCTTCCGCATAGATGCCTATGATTGTGAGAAGTGACAGGAAAAAAAGGCGTGTATTGAGCAGAGGCATTCTCAGAAATATAGTCTCCGCGCCTAGACTATTAGTCCCTCACCTGTAAGAACACTCCGCGGCAACAGCTAAAGGTATAAATAGCGAGGCGCACCCTCTTTCGCAAACAGCACAACGACACAAAAACACAACACACCAATACAACAACACCCAGCAATATGGCGCACAACACATTGGACACGGGCGCAAACACGCCTGACATCGCAACCCTGTCCATTTCGTCTCTCAAATCCGGATACAACAACCTGAAGTTCATCGGGAAGGAGAACCAGTACGAAACCGTTCTGGATCTGCTAGATAAGTACGGCCTAATCCCAGAGAACTTGATCGAAAACGAGACCAACTGGTTCTACAACTCGTTGGGTATCGATGACATCTTTTTCGAGAGACAGTCCCCAGAAGACATCGTGTCGCACATCCATGCCCTTTACAGTGCCAAAATTGATGCCTTCGCCTCAAGAACTGGATCGACAAGTACTGTCGAGGAGACCACTTTCATCCACCACAAGAGAGAGTCCGCTGATCACGCCGTGTATTTTGACACTTCCAAACCTGGCTCTCTAGAATCCAAGCTGACCAACTACGAGGAGAAGATCGACGAGAGATACTTGGACCAGCTCGGAAAGTCATACAGAGTGGAGTCCTTCAGTTCTCCTTTGTCCTTCAGCGACTCTATTCAGAAGTCGCCTGAATCACCTGAAGCCAACACTGTCATTAGAGCACACTTCGTCTACAAGAACGAGTTCCAGCCAAACTCAATCTACGACGAGACCTTCTTGAAGATTGTCACTCCACATACAAAGAAATTGTATGACGATGTCATTGACAAGGTCCTACACTCCACTGGTCCTATAATTAGACACTTCCCAATTGAGAATTCAGATGAACATAGAGTTATCATTGGATACAAGACTAACACCACTAAGAAATACTACAGTGCTTTGTCCTCCCTAATCAACTACTACAAGTTGGATCAGACCAGAAAGTACGTGGAGAATTTCAGTAACGGTGTCACTGTGATCTCTGTTTACTTGAAGCCAAACGCTGAAACCAATCCTTTGTCCATCTACCAATTGATCCGTGAAGTGTCTTTACTATACACCATTCCAAACGGATTCTTCCATGACTTGTTTGCCAGTGAAGGGTTGTCTTTGCAGGAGTCCATTTACGCCCATATTGGTGCCATCTTTGTGACACATTTCTTGAACAGATTGGGCCCAGAGTATCAGCAATTGTTGAAGATCTTGGGATCTACAAATGATTCAAGCAATCTGGAATTGTTGAACTCCTTGAAGAAGAGATTAAGATCAGAGACCTTCACTCAATCTTACATCATTGATATCTTCAGAAAGTATCAGCCAATCATGAAACAGTTATTCAGATCCTTTGCTGACTCTCACTACATTCAATCGAACTTGGAGAAGACACTTTCCTATCAAAGATTGTCCCAAATCCAACCAATCAAGTCAGATGAGGAGTTTGACGAATTGCTTCACTCTCAAATCTTCAACGAGAATCATACCCTGGTTTTGAGAGCCTTGTTCAACTTCAACAAGTCCATCTTGAAGACTAACTTCTTTGTTTCGACAAAGACTGCGATTTCCTTCAGACTAGATCCAAACTTCTTCTTGTCCAAGACTGAGTATCCAGAGATCCCATACGGCTTGTTCTTCATCGTTGGTGCTGAATTCAGAGGTTTCCATATCAGATTCAGAGACATTGCCAGAGGTGGTATCAGAATTGTGAGATCTAGATCCCAGGATGCTTATGACATCAATGTCCGTAACTTGTTTGATGAGAACTACAACTTGGCCTCGACTCAACAACGCAAGAACAAGGATATCCCAGAAGGTGGCTCAAAGGGTGTCATCTTGTTGGATTTGAACGCTCAGGACTATCCAAAGGAAGGATTTGAGAAGTATGTCGACTCTGTCATTGACTTATTGCTTCCAAACTCGAAGAATGAGAAGATTGTGGATCTATATGGAAAGGAGGAGATCCTGTTTTTGGGTCCTGATGAAGGTACTGCCCACTACACCGACTGGGCCACTCTACATGCCAAGGCTAGAGGTGCTTCTTGGTGGAAATCCTTCTTGACAGGTAAGTCCGCCAACTTGGGTGGTATTCCTCACGACGAGTATGGTATGACTTCTTTGTCTGTGCGTGCATACGTCAACAAGATCTACGAGACTCTCAAACTACAACAAACTCCTGTCAGAAAGTTCCAAACCGGTGGTCCAGATGGTGATCTTGGTTCAAACGAGATCTTGCTATCCACAGACAATGAGATCTACGTTGGTATTGTCGATGGATCTGGTGTTCTAGTTGACACTGAGGGTTTGGACAAGGATGAGTTGAAGAGATTGGCACGCGCCAGAGTCATGGTCAACAGCTACGACAAGTCCAAGCTATCTTCTAAGGGTTTCATGATCAGTGTCGATGACACCAACTTCAAGATTCCAGAGACTGGTGAGGTTATTCCAAACGGTATCTTCTTCAGAAACCAGTTCCACTTGCAAATTGCGAAGTACTTGGGATATATTGACATCTTTGTTCCATGTGGTGGAAGACCAGCCGCGATTGATATCGATACTGTTGCTCATCTGCTACCGGTGGATGGCAAGCCTGTCGTGAAGTACATCGTTGAAGGTGCCAACCTATTCATCACTCAACAAGCGAAGTTGAAGTTGGAGAAGGCTGGTCTAGTTGTTTTCAAGGACGCCTCCGCCAACAAGGGTGGTGTTACTTCTTCCTCATTGGAAGTCCTTGCTTCTCTGGTGCTCACTGATGACGAATTTTTGTCGGAATTCAACAAGGGCTCCAAATTCTATGATGAATACGTTAAGGAAGTCCAAGAGAAAATTGTTTCAAATGCCAACAAGGAAGCTGATTGTCTATTGAGATTGAAGGAGAAGACTGGCCTGACATTGGCAGAGGCATCGGACTTGTTGTCCACCGAGATCAACAAGCTAGCAGACTTAATTGCGGGTTCTGATGAGCTATGGAGTGACAAAGCCTCTAGAGTGAAGGTCTTGTCCAAGGGTATCCCACCATTGTTGATTAAGCAGACTGGATCTGTTGAGAAGTTCCTTGAGAGAGTTCCAGAGAACTATGCAAAGAGCTTGTTTGCCACCTCATTGAGTACTGATTTCATCTACCACAGTTCGTTGGATTTCGGCAATGTCATTGAGTTGCTACAATACTTGAAACAATAGAACCGCTCTGTGTTCATATTAATGACCTAATTCTACACTATTTTCTGTATGTTACCAGAAGATATTCAAAATGTCGTATATAACCAAATCTAAAAGAATATCTTGATTTTTTGAAACGTGTAAGAGTTTATTCCCAGAAGAAAGTCAAATTTGAAGGAACTTGGTCGTTCTTCAACTGACAAACGTCGCCATAGGAAAGATTGCCAATTTTCTGCTTGATGTGGCTCTCAAACTCTGTGAGAGAAATGGTGAAGCCAGGACCGGAGCTCTTCCCGGGGATTGGAATAACAGCGTCATTGACAATGACTCTCACGTAGTCCTCTGATTGGCCATAAACTTCACACTCAAGCTTCTCAAAGACTACTCTAGCGCCCATTGGAATGAGGTCCGAACCTCTCCACTTATTGTTGAAATCAATGTGGTCGATAGGCAACCGTCTTTCTGGGTAGTCGTCGAAAAGACCAAGGGCGGTGTAAATTATCAAAATGTCAGTATCGTGGGCGAAGCCAGCAGTCACTTTGATGTCCGTGTGCTCTTTGAAGAGTTTAGCAACGCCAGACAGGTAAGGCTCACCAATGTACTTGGTCAAGTTGTGACCAGGGCCAAACATGTAGTAGTAGGCCAGATCATTGTAGTACGAACGGCTGTACCATTCAGTAGTGGAGAAAAGGTCACAGACCTGAGTTCTTCCCGCGACATTCAGATCATAGCCACAGTAGTTCATGAGAGCAGCGACTTCTTTCTCATTGATTCCCAGGTCTGGAGAAAGTTTGTTCAGTCTTGTGGAAATATCAGTGAGATAAGACTTATCAAACTTGTAGAGCACTCCACGGTTGATGGAGTAATTAAAGGCCGAGCAGGAGTCAACAGGAGTCAAGGAGTTTGCACCAGCAGTTTCGTCCTCTTCATCCAAAATGGCCACCTCGCGCTTTGAACCTCTGTCATGGAATAGTCCGTCAGAGAACTTCTGAGCACTATCAACAACTCTTTTCTGGCTAGCAGCAAAGATGCGGACACTCGAGTCATCGGAGATCAGGTCTTGGTAAGTCTCTCTGAAGCTCAGTCCAAAGTTGTACAAATCATTCAATCCGGCGTATGGTCCTGTGAAAGTCTCGTTATCCCAGTTATTCGGGTCCAGCCCTGGGAAATCATATGAAGGGAGAAAGGCCAAATCTCCAGTTACCTCTCCCGTGAAGCCTCTGATTCTCTCTATGGCCTTTACTGTTCTGGCGCCTGATCCAGCTGTCGGATATCTCTCTCCATGGCGGACAATGACGTTAACTTGAGTGCGCTGACATTGTTCAGGAACCTCCCTGGATATTCCGTGCCCTGGGTGAGCCACATAGGGAGCAGCATTTCCTAGAAACCTGAGGACATTGTGCTGGTCCAGTGCCTCTTGTGGGAACGGCTTTTGGGTGCTGAATTGCTCGCGCAGAGACAGTCCCGAGAGGATTATCTGGGGCAGTGGGATATACATTTTGTTAGAAATGCGGGTCTTCAGTGTGGGCTTAAGAGAAAGGAGTTTCTGTTAATAGGGTTATCGGATCAATTTCAGTCGATCACCTCTACAAAGAATCTGAATGAATTGTATTGTTTTATATTGTGCGTCTGGATTCAGCTATGCAGCGAAGATGAGCGAATGCGACTGTGGTGGTTAATAGAGCCTGATCTAAGTCTCCAAGCTTAGTCCACGTCGTGGAAGTAGACTGAAATCGGTGTATATGGAGTGTACTAGGTATGGAACTGTCTGATGTCACCGAATCGCAGAGAACACAAGTCTGATGTGTCAAAAGGACCATTGAAACCCTTTTCGGCATAGAGCTCCCAGTCCTAAGTCCTCAGGGCCTGGAGAGTTGCATATCAGGTTATCTCCAACTCTAACTCACTTCAAACTGGACACAGCCTCAGTCAAACCTTTTATGAATGAGAACCCACTAGGAAGTATAGCGTTCCATATGACTAATCGATATGTTGATGGGCTTCTCAGTGGCGTAATCTGTGCTGATCTGTCCTCTCTCTTCATTGAAGTCGATGACACTATTCAGATCTCCAGGTATCTATTTTCAGGACCGCAAATTTGGTTAGGGTAAACAAGAACGCAGGGCAATGCACAATGACAATAAGAGCTTGTAACTTTTTTATTGTGACTTCATTAAATTGACATGAAGCTGAACTAAGACCAGGTCCCCCTGCTCTGAGTCTTTGTGTTTATTACGTCTGTTTGCCTCTGCACTAGTAGAAATACGTTTAACCGGTGGAGTGGTGTTTTGTGTCAATTGTTTATAGTGTTCATCCATTACATGCTTGTTGAAACTGTGAAATACAATGAGGATCAAATAGTGTTCCGCCAGTTGAAATTGATGTGAATCACGTGAATAAGACTCTAGCTCTCTCGATATTTGATTCACAGCTGTCACAGCTCCTGATTGAGCATTATTAAATTATTATATATCTATATTAAATTATTTCGAAACAGTTTTGATTCTAACAAGATTTTAGTTATCAAATACAGAACAAGAGACTGACATTCCAAACTAAATCCGACGGCTTATTCGATTAAGCATTTCAATGAACGTAAATAATGGCCAACTGAAGAAGAATAGACACTTGATGCCTTTCCAGTTTAATGTAGTTTAGAAGGAGCAGCTTACGAGTGCGCCAAATATCGTCGAAAGATAGTACCGTATAGGTGCACTAGTTAATACAGATTTAAAGTGCGATGACCAATAGCTGACGTAAAATTTTTCATTGATAATGCACTTGAACCAATAGACGACTGGATAAAGTAACGAAGTACGGACTGTAGCCTGGTCTCATGGGCGACGTATTCCTTCTGAAGAACAGAACTGTTCCAAAAGATCCATACCACGACATACTCGCCGGATCGACTTTTAAGCCAACATTTGTGCCGCTCCTCAATCATGCACAGATCAACGAGCCAGAAACGATAGAGCTATTGACGTCCGAATACTTCTTGACCAAGATAAACTCCATCATCATCACTTCACAACGAGCTGTTGAATCCTTGGCCTCAACTATAGAGAAAATCGCAGAGGAAACAAGACAGAGAATATTCCAGAAAGCAGCTTACACAGTAGGTCCAGCCACATATAAGATTCTATCAGAGCTGGGCTTCACTAACGTTAGAGGTGGCCATCAGGCTGGTAACGGTGATATCCTTTCAGACATAATACTGGAAGAGATAGACAGACATGATGAGGTGGTGTTCTTCACAGGTGAGATCAGAAGGGATATAATACCCAAGAAGCTCTCCAGCAACGGTGTATCTGTCACAGAAGTGGTCATTTATAAAACGGAAGAGAGACAAGGAATTATAGACGACTTCAGGGAAAAGTTTCACAGATCTGAAAGTCAACCCAAGTGGATCGTGTTCTTCAGTCCACAGGGAACGGCCGAGATTGTCGAGCATCTCAAGACCCAGGACCTCTCTAATGTGAGAATAGGTTCTATCGGACCAACAACGGAGAAATACCTTACAGAGAACAACATTAAAGTTGACTTGGTTTCTAGAAAACCAGATGCTCATAATCTATTTGATGGAATAAGTTCTATTCAGTCATGAATGCATTAAGTCTTTTCAGAGACAACATATATGGTCTCATTATCATTCTTGTAGTCGATCTCCAGCGCGTACTCATCTCGTTTGAAGGATATGTCTTCCTTGGTTATCTTGATCCTTGGTAAGGTCAACTTTCCAATCTTCAGTGGAATCAAACTCAACTGAAGCCTCTTTTCCTCAAATTGGCTATAGTCGTTGTCCTCATGCTCCTTGTGGTGTTCAAAAGTGAACTTGGTTTGCCCATTGATTAGCCATGAATCATTCAGCGATACAATCTCAACCTCATATTTGTTCGAACTCTGATCCTTGAAAGATACCTTCTTTGAACCGTTGCTCTTTTGTTTGGAGAGCTTTGATCTGACAGTTAGCTCTACAGACAGCTCTTCACCGAGAGTAGTATAGAACTTCCCCTCATTCTTTAGATTCAGTTCATATCTCTGAAGTAGCTCAACAGTGGGAACAGGAACATCGATGATTAGATGCTGGCTGATTTGACTTATGCCTGAGGCTGGCATTTCGTGATCTTGCGAGAGAAACTGTCTGACAACTTTGGAAATTTGAGCGCCAGCCCCTGATGGAACACTGTTGAGAAGCCTTTCATTGAAACTCTTGCCCACAATTCGAACAATCGACATAATCTCAAACGACTCATAATCAATACTCAGGTTCAAGGACTGCACAATAAGTTTAAAATACTGTTCCAAACCTGCATCCTTCAAGAAATCCAATAACAGTGACTTCCAGACCTGATGGGACTCTTGAAATAAATCTCTGTAGGCGATGTTGAGAACCAATGGTGATGATGACTCTTCCAGATCGCTCAGTTTGAAGAAATAACTGGCTGGCTGGTCCGCAAAGACGACAAGCTCACCCGGTTGCAGAGCGGTTTTCATGGAATCTCCCCCATGTGTCTTCAGATCAACATCAAGAACTCTAACAGGAACATTAGGGTCCGAAACGCCAACAGTGAACTTTGAATACAAGCTTTCAAACTTGAAAATGTCCTGCACAGAAACTTCTAAGCGCAAAGCAGTATCTAAAGCACTTATTATCGACTGTGACTTTTGAAGGCCATCCGTGGAACAAAAACTGACACGAACTAGTATCTCAATGAACCTAGAAGTGATTAGATCCTGTCTGTAGGGGACAACGAGCTCATAGTTCTTCGACATTTCTAGCTTTTCAGCACTGATTTCCGAAATTTCGGCAAACTGTGACACGAGGTCCGTCCCACACAGGAGGACCATGGTACCATTGAGCTCAAGCATTCCGCCAAGTTGACTAAAGTCCACTTCAACATCTGTCATGTCTTGTTGGGGAGTAATGAAAATGGAGAACGAACGACGACTCAGACTCAGATCCGTAGAACCTCCCAGAGAAACTTCCAAATCATCTGGAGCCGCAAACACTATAACTTCATCTCCTTCGATGAACTCATGCGAGAGGGCAATAGGTCCTAGGCGGCAAGCGATGCTATGAACCTTGAATTGACCAAGTGAAATATTTGAAGTCTCAAAACTCACAGTCGTAACAGCCTGAGACAGCGAAGCATCAGATGCCTGAAGTTTGAGCTGATGCGAATTCTCATTGGTGAGAACAAGGGTCATAGATGACAGTTCGAAATCAATACCCTCCCTAATTCTAATAGTACCCACAACTCTGTAGGTTCCATTACCCAAGGGCTGCACAAAGGGTTGAATCTCAACTTCAAACAGCTCACAGATATCATATTTAATCTCATACAGAGGATCATCCAATCTGAGGTCACATAGATTTTGCAGAGATGACTTCAAAGTGTTCAGTGAAATGCTTTGATCTTCCTTCATAGACGAGAGCAGAGTAATGTAGCTCTCAGCCAGACACACGTTCTTTGGCCTCGTAAAAAATTCATCATCATCCTTCATATGCTCTAGACAGTCAATGTAGACTTCGAGAAGACTGTAGCCAATGAACTTCCAACCCTGTGTGCCATAAAACTCAGGACAGCTAGACAGAACCACAGCTGCTCGCCCATATTGTGAGTTCTTGTGGTCAAGAAGTGCTATGTCAATTGACAGTTTATCAGCAGTCCGGGGTCTGTTTGCGTTTCGAAAGTGCCGTATTGCCTCCTCTGTCAGTTCAATGAATTTGGTTTCAAAGGCTTCTTTTGATGAAAGAGTGGACTTTACCTCATTATTCAAGATCTCTGCATCGGAACTTTCTGCCACTAGGATTTGTGTATCAACCCCTTCGATCACGTAGCCTCTAAGCTGAACTCCTAATGAGAGAAGCTTGGACCGTTGTGATAAGACGAAGGTCCCCAGTGTCACAGAAAACTGAGCAAAGTAGTCATCCGCGACATCCTCCTGAGAAGCAACTCGCTTAGTGATCAAGGGCGAATCGCGTATGTCATTGATGAAGTGGTATTGCCATTGAGCGACGGCAAGTGCGTCCAGCTGAGCTACTTTCACACCATTCATCAAATCGTGTAGAACATCGAGGAGTCCTTTGGCATGCAGCGAGGCCACTGAGGGGGAAGATCCCTCTGCAAGGGCCGACCGTATGAGATATATCCTCGAGAAGATGAACAGCTTCAAAGAGAAAATAGATGGAGACGGATGGTCTGTTGGAGATGTGATTAGTTCCGTTTCAGCCAGCAGCTCACCTGGGCTCCGCAAATCGCTTCGTTCAAACAAAGGCTCGCCCTCTGACACAGGGAAACTTTGAAACAGGTATTGGTACTCCTTCAGAGCATCATCAAAGAGATGAAAATTCAAGAATTGTCTTGCTATGCCTTCTCTTAGTATTGTGTTAGGCAAAGCTTCTCCATTCACCACCAAAGCGAGTGCCTGTGCCAGTATTTCCAGTCTTTTGGAGAAAGAAAACAAACAGCTGGACTTGATATTTGAGGTCAAAACACCCCACGATTCGTTTTCCTCGAGGTTATTCAAGTATGATGACTTCAGTAAGACACAGTGTCCTGGACCCTCTGTCCCGTTATTATCAGTCTTGATCTTCTCGAAGACCTTTTGCTGTGATTTTGACGATGGGTCATTCTGTAGATATGCCAGTGTCCAGTCTATGGGACAGTTTGCCTTTTGAACATTGCTCTCCTTCCAGGCAATGATGAGTGGGCGCACCTGCGATCTGTAGACATCGATATTATCGCATTGCACGAACATTAATCGAGTATACGGCGTATTGAGCAGCTTTAGGGTATCATTTGGAATTTGATCAGTACTTTCAATCTGTTGAAGTGTTCCCGTATCTCGATTATCGAAGAACTTGGGCGTCTCTTCCACTATCTCGAAGGGCAGTTGTGGTATGGAACGTAGGACATCAGACGGGCTCTTTCTCCAATGAAGATTCGTTAATTGCACTTTCTCAGCCAGAGATTCACTGATTTTCGGATATACCTCAAAAGGATCGTATATTCCAACCTTGATAGGCGGTATGAGCAGCGACATTGAGCTTTGAAGTCTGTGGTGAATCGCTATTGTTCGTGTGTTTACTTTGGCCAGATCAAATAATAAGCCAGGGTTGTTGTTGACTAAGTTCTGACTAAGATAAATGTTACTAAGTGATTACCAATCGAAATAACCAACTTTTGTTCGACTTGCTCATGATGAACGACCCATTTGGTGTCAATTAACGCATCAACTGGAGTGCTTGTAGAGGTCAAGATGTCCGCAGATAATAAGGACACGCCTCAGAAGAAATACTTCAAAAGTTTCCAGAAGCGGTACCAGTCACCGCTTGCAAAGAGACGGACATGGGACGTACCTTCTACGCGGAAGGTGTCCTCCCCTTTCAGAAGAATTGATCCTACTCCTTCGAGAACTGGAAGTCAAAGGGCATCACCAGAAGTCAGCAGTGGGAGTGCCAAGGTCTCACCATCATCTTCAGCCCTGAACCTGAACACACAATTGCCCCATCCCTCAGCTGAGCAAGATGACTTGGTGGATTGGATGAAGTCCATAAAACTCAAGGCATTGAACATATTAGAGACGGAAAAGCTCGAGGAGCAGCGGTTCAAAGAAGAGCTTCAGCGTGAGCGTGATGCTATTGAAAGAAGAGTTGAAGTACCGACAGAATCTTTCGATAGGCTAAAATCTTACCTTGATCAAGAAGGACGCCAACGAGAACAATATGAGGCAGCTTCAGAGGAAGAAGAAGACGAACTCTACCAGAGCACAAACAGACACGCACAATATCAGTATGATGACAACTCTGAGGAAGCTGAGGAGGTGCGGTCCCAGTCTGATGGCTATGAAAGCGAAGAAGAGAACACGATACCGAAAGATGCTACTATACTTGATGTGAGCACTGACAGCGATGAAGGGGAGGAAGAGGAGGAAGAGGAGGAAGAAGAAGCTAACTATGATCCTGATGAGTTCCACAATCCTAATGTTGTCTACAGGCCGACCGTCCAGAGTCGCAGCATGTATGACAGGACCAATCCGTTCGGTACCTCTCAACAAGAGCTGAATTACAGAATGGTCGCTGATATCGAGGCTGAAGAGGTTGGATTCGAGTACAGTGAAGAGGAAGAAGAGATGGAAGAAGAAGAAGGAGAGAACTTGGACGTGGATGAGTACTCTGACAATCTTTCACAGGCTGAGGAATCATTTGATGGGGAGTATTCAGATCACGAGGAAGACCAACCAGACCTGGAGGGCGGACTTGGAATCATTCCTTCGATGATTCATCAACAGGATGATGATACGAGACCAAGAAGTGCTTCCGAAGACGAGCATGAGGAGAGATCGTGTTCCCTGGAGGACGAAGTTCATTCGCATGGAATACCCGAGGCAGTACAAACCCCTACAGAAGATCACACTGAGTATCATTCGATTATGGAAGACAGCTTTGTTAATTTTGAGAAACCAGTGGCCGAAGAAGGCGATGTCTTACAAGGATCACTTCAACAAGGTGACAATGAGGGAGAAACCATAGGCCAAGAGGAGGTAGGCTTGAGTCCAGAAACAGATGTGAAAGAAACACAAGAAGCAGCCAACGCGGATGTTAAAGAAGATCAAGAGACAGTTCAGGCCCAATCTTATACCGAGGAACAGTACTATGATTCTGAGAATGAACCGTTCCAAGATCCAGTCACTAGCATGTTTGGCCAACTATCCCCTAGTGGACTAATCCACACATTGGAGGTTGCTAGCGAGGCTGGATCACCTGCCAAAGCTGTTCTTGATGAAATTGAGTCCGAGGATGATGCTATGGCTGATATTGCAGAAGATGAAGAGGTTCCTTTAGAGCCTGAAGTGGAGGAGCCTCTAGACGAGGAGGTTGGAGAGGAACAACCAGAAGAAGAAGGTCACGAATCTTTTGTTTCCTTCTTTGATAGCACAAGTCTCCAAAACTCTACCTCGAGTAATATCTCCTTCGCTGATCTTTCGAAGGACTTCCTGAAGTCTGTGTCCCCTCAAATCACAAAGAGCAAGCTCTCTTTGCCTTTCTCGAGAGATGTTGAGAATGAAGTGGAGTCCATCGCTGACGATGTCCTATCTGAGTCTTTAGGCGAGAAGCCTGAGAACTTTGTTGATGACATTGTGGAGGCTGCTACTAGCGTTGAGCAGAATATCAGGGAAATCAGTCCACAGGAGGTCATGGACGAATCCACAGAGGCTGCTGTTGGCGGGAAGCCTGAAGACGTCGCAAAAGAGGTTGCTGCTGCTGTTCCAGTATTGGTAAATGGTGCTGAGCACTTGTTTGAGGGAGTCAAGGAGATGGCAACTGATGCTATTAGCGAAACTCTAGGTGAGACTGGGGAGCAGTTCATTGACGAATTGGCAAAAAATTCCGAACAACTCAGAGAAGAGTCTGTCTATTCTGTGGGGACCAGTAACGACACTGAAGCTGCCTTAACAGCTGACACAAATGAATATCCAAACCTCATTCATGAAGCTGTTAATGTGCTGGACTACGTCTATGAGGAAGATTACGTCTATCCTATTGACTCTGTACAGGAGAACGGTGACGAGCCGTACGAGGAACCATATGTTGAGCAGTACCCTGATAACCCTGATATGTTCCCATCTGATAAGACTTATGAAGCTGACATGTATGGCGAGCCGGAGGAAGAGAGTGAAGTGGCTGTCAAAGAAAGATCGAAAAACGTGGAAACTGCAGATCAGAATGTGGAGAAAGAAGAGCCTCCAAAGAAGAGCTGGTTTGGCGACAAATTGTGGGGATTTGGCTGGTGGAATCCATTTGTTAATCTGGTCAACGCTGCTACTGTTGATCCAGTTGAGAAAACCCCTGTACCAGAACAAGAAGAGAGCACTGACCAAGAGGGAGAGAAGAGTCATGTTGATGTTGATGTTAATGGTGATGGTGATGTCGAGATGGAGGATGCATCTAGTGGGATTATGGGGAAGTTGGAGGACATTGCCGAAGCGGCTACTGAGTTCATTGACGAAAGTGGAAATGTTTCCCTCTATCAGTCAGCAACGTCTGACGATTCTTCAGTTCAGCCGGAGAGAATAAGTGACACTGAGGTTGCAGTTGCTTCGGAACCTTCAACTTTGGAGAATCTTGCGAGTGCAGTGGATGAGTTTGTTGAAGAAACTGCCAATATTCCTGGTGCTGATCGGGAACCATCTGACACCCAAGAAGAGAACGGAACCAATACCTGGAACGATGTTGAAGAGGCTGTCGAAGATTTTGTTGAGGAAACTGCCAATATTCCTGGTGCTGATCAGGAACAATCTGACACTCAAGAAGAGAACGGGACCAATACCTGGAACGATGTTGAAGAGGCTCTTGAAGAGTTTGTTGAGGAAACTGCCAATATTCCTGGTGCTGATGAGAATGTGGAACAGACAGAAGGACCTGAGGAAACGAATGATGCTAGTAGGCCTTCCGAAGAGACTTCTGCTACCCTGCAGAGTGTTACCGAAGCTGTTAACGAATTTGTTGAAGACACTGCTAATCTGGCACACATTGAAGAAGTTACTCCAGAGCCTACTACCAATTCGACCAGTGTTCGCCTCTCAGGAGATCCATCTTGGGGTCCATACATCGGATTTAGACATGTCTATGCCGATTCCAACGATTCTTCGGTCTTGAGTCTACTACCCAGCGAGGGTGAGGAGACCAATCCAGACTCCCCTGAAGTCGAGCAGATTCTACTTCACGAGTTCGAAGAGGCAGTCAAAAACCAGGGTACATCCCCGACTTCCCAGAAGTCTTCAAAGAGATCACGTATTGCTTCTGTGAGCCCTGTTCCATTGTCAATTCCATTAACAACCACTTTGGAATCCGAAGCTCAAACTGAGTTTGCCCCATCAAGTCCAAGAAAGAGAAGACAACTGCGTCCTGTCTCATCCCCTGACAAGTTGACAATGATTACGAGAAGCGGTAGAATACTTGGTGCTCAGACTGAAGAGGAGATCAAGGCTGCTGAAGAGGCAAGAGCCAAAGAAGCCGAACTATTGGAGAAGATTGCAGAAGGGTCAGCTGGTAATCACGTTCTACAAGAGCTGGTGAACGAATATGAGTTCATCGAGGGCTTGGACCACAATCATAATGTTTCTGATAAGGAAGTCAAGGAGGAGACACAGAGAAAGCTCCAACCAGCTGCTGTTGTTGAATCCAAGCTAGAATTGTCAAAACCAGAGTCAAACAACAGTGAAGAATCCACGGTTCCTCTGAAGACAGAACCTGTCTCACCCTCTAAGAGGTCCAGACCTAAATGGCACGACCTACCAGAGAGAACTATACGGACCAGAGCCTCGTCTCAGAGAAGACCCATGACGGCCGAAGAAACTGGCGATAATTCTCCTACAAAGCCGGAACTCACATCACTTAGTGACGCCGAACTGGAGATGGCAAAATCAGCGAAGAAGAAGCCTACTAGAAGAGTGAAGAGTGCTACCTCTGCTGTTGCAGCAAGACGGAAGACACCTGAACCGGAGGCTGAAGCTCAAGCAGGAAAGACATCACAAGTGGAGACCGACTTGGACGTGAATGAAACCGAGGACGAGGAGCAGGTGTCTTCGAAGATTGTTGTTCTAAAAACGAGACAGAACAAGACCGAGAAGTCGGAGGAACAGATTGAGACGAAACTTGATGAAGAAGGAAAGATGGAAGAGAGGAAGCAAGAGCTTGCAGAAGACAATAGCCATCCGGAGCTTTCGAATGAAGAAAGTAGTGATGGTGAGCCATCTGAGCACGAAGCGACCTTGAAAACTGACACAGCAAAGG
The DNA here is from genome assembly GCA_030574915.1 of Komagataea wickerhamii. NCBI lineage: Eukaryota > Fungi > Ascomycota > Saccharomycetes > Phaffomycetales > Wickerhamomycetaceae > Komagataea > Komagataea wickerhamii. The sequence continues at coordinate 226,868 of JAJMFU010000009.1, forward strand.
GTAAACAGCCAATCCAGTCAGAAAGACAGACCAAGAGTGCCGCAGAGGCTTCTCAGAATCCAAAGAAGAAGAAGCGAAACCGTGGTGGAAGAGGCAAGAAGACAAAGTCCAGCGCGATCAAGAGTAGGATAAACAAGCGTAAGGGACTGGGAAGACCAAAGACAAGTTGAATAATGACTGTGAGATGACTCAAAAAGACGTGTATTTACTATTTACAAGAGGTGTTATGATACGCTTTGTAGACTATGTAATGCTGAATATGTAGTTAGATGTTTTTAGTTATTTAATTATGCGACATGTTTCATGAGGTACTCAAAACCGGAGAAGAAGGCGACACTGGTGAGGACAGACCTCACAACACTCACATTGAGCCCACGATACATTTCTCGCGTTGGGAACTTCAATGATCTGTGCACAAGCTCTTGTCGTGGCTGGCCTGCAAGTCCTCTGATGATGTTGGAGATGATGTCTCGCTGTGATAACGACTTGACAGTGTCTATCGGGAACACCATGATCCAACTGAACACTCCAGAGCAGGCACCAGCAATTGTGATCGAAATAGTGCCGATAGGGATGCTTGTACTGCCTATCATCCCGTTCTCTGAGCCGAAGCCATTGATGAGGATCTTGGAGGTTTCGTAGACACTGAAGTAGAGCGCCGTCCCCACAGAATCACGCAGTGCATGGTATCTGAACCCAGAGTACAGGCCAGCAACACCTTCAGAGCGCACGATCTGTCTTGCAACTTGAGTGGCAGTCTGTGGCATGTTATGGGGCGCCAGGCCGAGGTCACGCTGCTGGAGAAGGTAGATCTGTTGGAAGAGTTTCGTCAGTTCAAAGGGACAGGCAAAGACAGAGCAGACTGCACCGGAGAAAGCACCGGCGAGGAAGGACACTGGGGCATTGTTGGCAGCAAGAACCATTGCCTGTGTGCGCCTTGGGGCGTCATGGGCCACGAGGATCGGGCGAAAGGTCTTCTCCTGAAGCATTGTGGAGTAGGGCTTTGCAAAGGTATAGGCACCGACACCCAGGGCCTTTGTGATGGAGGAGGAGAAGAGCGGAGCAGTCAGTCCGCGGAAGAGACCGCGGGGACCCTCACGCTGAACGGTTTGTCGTACACAGTCGATGATGCCGTTGTAATGGTGCGTTTGCATTCTGGTCTTGACAGAGTCGAGAGGGAATCCGACAATGGTGGAGAAGAGTGAGGCCGTATACGACATTATGGATGGCTTCCACGGCTGCAGGACAAGAGGAAGGACATGGAAGGCGTCGTTGAGGTCCAGCTCACCTGTGATGGCGGGCGCAACGGTGGACTTCTGGCCGGTGTTCATCTGCCGGTTATGATCAGGATGATGGTGAATGTGCGAATCAGGACTTGAAAGTAGGTAAAACTGGTCAGCAAAGGCAGAAGAGTGGAATAGCGTGAATATTGAGGAGACTCCAGACACAAGTCAGCGGACTGAGTGCTGATTATTAGGGGGAAAAGCGGTGCGTGATGAACTTCTGTCCGGCTAATGACTCGTTGAGTTGATGATCGAATTTGCGCGATTGGCAGCTCATGATGGATATTTAACTACGGCGACTGCTACTTTACTGCTACTGAAGAATAAAGAAGTTGATGGTGTTTTAATAATACACTAAGACACACTTAAGCGTGTCTCTTTCTGGCCGTTTGTTTGGTTTTGGTGGCAGTGGTCTTTGCTGGCTTCTCGGTTTCGGCAACTGGCTCTGCGGCCTTCTGGACAGCCTTCTTAGCGGCCTTTGGGGCTTCCTCCTGAGATTCCCTCTTGGACTCCTCCTCCTTGAACTGTGCTAATCTTTGCTGATACTCCCACTCTCCGTAGTAGAGACCAATCTGGAGCATCACAACACCTCCGAGAACGAAGATAGTCATGGCTGAGGAGGCAGCAATGACGTTAATACCAGTGTTTTGGTCAACCTCACCCCACTCACCGTGGACAGCACTCTCAGCACCGGTCTTGAGGTTGGTCAGGTAGATACAGGTGGCAACAACATACAGGAATAGTCCACCGTAGTCAAAGTACTTGGAGTCCTCACTTGGACGGTACAATCTGATCAGGCATCCAATGAAACCAAGACCAATGAAGAAGTGAAGGACCCACAGAGCTGTAGTTGGAATGTTTGCCCAGGTCTGGTAGTGTCTCAACGAGTTAGCAAAAGCCTCCTCGGTGGCCTGGTAGGTGAACAGAGTGTGGACATCGTATGGCAAGTTACCAAAGAGCAGACCTAGGAAGAAGAAAGTACCTAATAAAAGGTCAATTGTTAGTTTTTGACCGGGAAAAAGAGGATATACCCAGTATACGTACCAGCAATGATCAAACCATTGGCAACTGGGAGCAGATCCGAGTACTTGATAGCCATTTTTGTTGATTATAGATCTTTTGTACTGGTGTAAAGCTTCGAGAAGGCAAAAATGTGTAGCGCGAAATGATAAGGGAAAAAATTAACTAGTAGGCAGCAGCGCGCGGCCATTTTGCTCTGCAGGGACTTTTCTGACTTGATTCGGAGAAGAGATCCCTTTCAAAACCCTTAAACTGATTAGACGGAAACAGTTTTGATGTATTTATAAGAAGTTCAGAGCTTTTACGGTCAATTTGATAGAGAATTCGATAGATAATTCTGAGTGCAACTACATCTGTTTCAACTCACTATAGATCGATAAATTATACAGGAATTAAAAAATCTAAGCAGTAGCCTCAACCTCAGCCTCAGCCTCGACCTCAGCTTCCTCGTCAGCCTTCTTGATGTAAGACTTGACAGATGGGGCCTCTGGAGACTCCTCATCCTTTGGCTCTTGGATCTTGACGTAGTCTGGTAGGGAAGTTGGACCGTTTCTGTTGGTAGCTGGGTCTCTCATGATCTTGACCTTAATACCTAGAACACCCTGTCTCAACAAAACGTGACGGGTGGCAGTGTCAATGAAGTCGTTGACTGGTTGACCAGAGTGGATCAAGAAACCATCTTGGAACTTCATGGACTTAGCTCTGGCAGCTCTCAACTTACCGGAGATGACAACTTCGACACCCTTAGCACCGGACTCCATAACGTATCTGACGACACCGTAAGCAGCTCTTCTGATGGCCAAACCGTTCAACAACTTGAACTTCAAGGACTCAGCTTGAGCAACAGCGGACAAACCACGGTCTTGGACTCTCTCAGCGTACAAGACAACAGCACCTGGAGCGAACTTGAATCTCTTTTGGACAAGGGAGGTCAACTCATGGATTCTTCTACCGTTCTCACCAAGGACAGCTTGGGTTTGAGTGGCTCTGATGATGATCTCGGTCTTGGATGGGGTGACTCTGACCTCAACACCAGCGTATCCTTGCTCAGCAAGCTCTCTGGTGAAGAACTCGTTTAGCTCGGCGTAGAAGACACCGTCAGCCACTAACTTTCTTTTCTTGGAGATAATGTTAACCATTGTTGTTATTCTAGTTGTTGATACAGAAGAAGATCGAACTATCTGGTTGTTCCCAACCTTCAAATTTTCATTATTGTTTTGGTGGAAATTTTTCAGCGTCTGTGACTGCACTGCGTGTGGCGCCAACCAACACCCGAACACCAAAAATAACTATATTCCGAGATAGTCACGTGAATATACCGGAATTCAGTTTTCTGATGGTAAAGAAAACGGTACGAGCACAGGGTGACACCTTTCTATTTAGGCTGCGAGTGAAGTTCACTGTGCGAAAAGCGCCATTGCTCCTGAGGGTCTTTGAGTCTCATTGGAACGTGCTACTGTCCAAAGCTTTTGCGATCCACAGCATCCGGTTAGTTGACCTTCTTATCGACCACTCATAACACTTTTATGAAACAGATCTACTGATCAAATTGCTATACATAATGCCAGGTCCTGCGCATGCCTCAATGTGTTTTGAGAGGTTCGTCAAATTCCGTAGTCTTCATTCTCCATTAAAGGTTAGCTGCCACACAGAAACATCTAATAACAGGCAGGACTCTTGTCCCTTGAATGAGAACGACTGATGCGATGTCTTTCTGAATCCTTGTAGTTTGAACTCTGCCATTTGGACCACCGTTATCAATACCTGACCTGCTATACATAGTCATTAAACTAGAGCCCAGTTTCGGTCTGGTTCATGGCTGGATGCGGTACAAACAAACCTGCAGGCGGGAACTTCTATTAATTCCCAAAGGGGAACAAATCGAGATCTAGGTCCTAAAACGGGGACTGTTTGTCCGAATTAGGACTGATATGTTTCAAGTTCTGGCCATGATCAGTCCGAATAAGGCAAGTGCGAAAAACGTCTGAACCACAAAAGGCAATTTGCATCCTTTTGGGAATGGTTCCTGCACCTGTTCATGTCAAATCAACGCTTTTAGTCTCAAGAGTCAAGAGAAGATAACATTTCCTTTGAATTCTCTCAATTCCTGAAACCTATAAACTTGGGCCATTTCTCCTTTTTCATCTAACTCTCTGTTCAAATCTAAACATCAAAATCATCCATTCGTTTAAAATGCAATTCTCTACTGTCGCTGTTCTATCCTTCGTCGCTCTTGCTTCTGCTGAGTACAACACCACCGTTGTTGAGGAGGACTCCACTGTCACTCAAGTCATCACCGAGTGTGCCTCCACTGTCACTGACTGCCCATTCAGAAACGCTTCTAACGTTTCCAACGTCACAACTGCCGCAGTCTCCACTTACGAGGGTGCTGGTAACGGTATCTACGCCCAAGCTGGTCTAGCCGCTGCTGTTGGTGTTGCTGCGCTATTGTTGTAAGCAGTAATCTAGATCAATGGTCACTTTGCTGTTTGTCATATTTGTGCGCTTTTAGTTCGTTCAGAGCGCAGTCTTAATTTTGAGTTTTTGCTATTCAGTCGCTTCATCATCGGGATCATGAATGTTGTTTTGTGTTTGGGTTCATGGGTTTACGTTAGTTAATAGATAATTTGTTCTTTCTTTTCATAGCTACTGTAATAGCCCTTCAGGGTCTCATGTCATGAGTAGTAGCGATGACGATGGACTTCGGGCTTATACGGCTGAGACTGGTCAGAGTTTGGTCGATGCTGGCCAGGGCTTAAAGCGCAGGTGAGTCTTGTTAACAATAATTTGAACAATCGTACTGAGTTCCATACCAGAGTTCTCAATTCAGTCATGAGAAGGAATAACATATCACAGAGCTGCGTTCAAACTTCAGGCCCGTTTATATCTCATTCTAGTTTATGTCTCTCGGACTTCATTCCACATTTGTGAATATTCGGAGAGGGCACCCAAGTGTCAGTGATTACTGGGGAATTGAGGCTGCGCGAGATATGTCGGGCTGTTATCTAACATCGATCTCTAGTGGGGTCCCATATATGTGGGTGTCCAATGTTCACGACGCCTCGAAACTTGTACTAGTAGCTCTCTAGAAGAGAACGTACCCGTGCAACTTGAATATTAAGGAAGTCTCTACAGTGGGTTATCACTCACCCTGAAACGATTAGGAGAAACACAAGTCAAGACTACAGTCACCAGTGTAGGGTGCTGTCAGGGAGTTCTTTTCGAAAATGGCGCATGTAAGAGGTATGTGCGTTGCCTTGGTTAGAATGTCAACTGTTTTTTCACCGTTTTCGTTGAAAGTTCTGTATCGGGAATCACTAAAACGGTTAAGAACCGAGGTCAATGAGGCAGCGACACCTCTCCTACTCTCAATTTTAAAAGAGTCTCTTCCTAGATACTCTCCCAGAGTCAACCCTCTCAACATTCACGTCGCTGGAGGACTGTCGTTCTATAATTTTGAGGTTTAATTACGCACATATACCTTATGCATCTTATACTAAATAGGAAATTAGCGCGAACTTCCCATAGAAATTATCGTCCTTTTCCATCAGCTGGGAATTTCCAAATCCTTGTACGTATGATAAATCAGACAGATTCGATTCTATAAAATCTTCCGATTTAAAGGATTTTCGTAAGATTCTTCGATCTTTTTCACTAGATCCATTGTTAGGAACAAGACAGGGACAACATGAGAAGTTTCAAAGTCGTGGTTGTCGGTGACGGTGCCGTTGGTAAGACGTGTCTCCTTATATCGTACACCTCCAACACATTCCCACAGGACTACATCCCAACTGTCTTTGATAATTACACCAAAAACACTCTGTATGAGGGACAGCACTTCAAGTTAGAGCTCTGGGATACTGCTGGTCAAGAAGACTACGATAGATTGAGACCATTGTCCTATCCACAGACCGACATATTCCTCGTGTGTTTCTCCATTGTGGAGCCAAGTTCCTTCAAGAACGTCAAGAACAAGTGGATTCCTGAGATCAGACACCACTCCAACGACGACATCAAGATCATTCTAGTCGGTACCAAGGCCGATCTAAGAGATGACCCACACACACTGGACCGTCTAGAAGAGAGCGGGAACGAGCCTGTCAGTGCTGCTGAGGTCGACAAACTTGTTAAGGAATTGGGTCTGTCTGGATTTGTGGAATGTTCTGCAGCCACCCAAGAAGGTGTTGAACAAGTGTTTGAGACCGCCATTAAGTCTGTCATCGCTGCTGAGAGAGAAATCATTGGCTCTGGCGCCCCAATCAGTGGTGTCGTTGCATCCAGTGCTCCTGCTGTTTCTTCTTCTTCCAATGCTGCTGCCCCACAGAGACAGAACTCTGTGCAAAAGGCCACCTCCACTGTCAGAAAAGTCAGAAAGAAATCCAAGTGCACGATCCTATAGACCGATTATTCCAATACCTGTTTGTTTTGATTTGAACCCTTTTTTGATTCTGGTTTTAGACTGTCATGTTTGTCCAAACCCTTTACTTACTTTCTAGATTGTGATGTGCGACTACGTGTGTATAAATATGCATTTGAAATGGATATCTAGTCCTTACAGAGGCCAAGTGTGTGCTTCACATTAAAATAGTTAATTGATTCTAATATACAGAATGATGCTCGTGCGATGTGGTTGGATCTATTGTAGTAGCTTGGCTCTATCTGGGTGGACATTAGCCAGATCTTTTGGTACGGCTTTCTCTTTCTTCTCTTTCACTTGCTTCTTCTTTTCCTCGATCTTACCCTTTCTCTCGACATCCACCTTGTTGTTCTTCTCCTTGATCTTCTCTATTCTGGTAGACGAGTTACCACCACCTCCAACTGTCAACTCAACGTTGATCTTTCTTCCCTTTAAGTAAGAGTGATGCATACGAAGCGCCACTTCCATTTGATGCTGGATTTCATTACTGGTAGCGTTGAACTCTATGAATGCGATACCCTTCTCCTTTCTGATCCTTATTGTGTCAGGCTTTGCAGCGGAGAAGTGTGCTTGAAGCTCCGTTTCAGTGATTTCGTAAGGGAGGTTTCCCACAAACAGCAGGAATCTTGGACCGGAGCCACCTTGGCCTTTACCCTTCTTACCTCTTCTGGTCTTTCTCTTCTTCTTTGGCTCTTCACCTTCAGCTGCTGGCTCAGCTTCAGTCTTCTCACTATCTTCATCTCTTGATCTTTTCTTGTTCTTCTTGTCGTCCTTCTCTTCAGCTGGTTCCTCCACCACTATTCCCTTTGCCTTGTTCTTGAACTCGAGTGCTTTTCTTTGCTTCTTGGATAGCTTCTCTGTTGCCTCAGCCATGATTGTTCTGGTTGTCTTTATCTCCTGGAGATGGGGTACTATTCAGTCCGGTTAAATTTTTATTTTTCATGCGATGAGGTCCCATAGAAAAATTTCACTGAGCCTGGACTTTTGACACTTTCTGGAATCGTTAGTGTGGGAAGGTCAACCAAACAGCGTTGCAATAGATAAAAGAAGAGCAAATATGGGACAGGACAAGAGTGAAAGATCACCAGCGAGAACCAACAGAAAGGACCCTGAAATAAGGAAAGAGAGAAGTCCCGTACGATCGAATTCGGACACACAGTATAGAGATCGTTCACGGAGTCATGAGAGAGCCAAAGAGGCAGCGCAGGACGAGCAACGTGGACGTACAACCGAGAGAGAACCGGAGAAGGAGACATCTGATAACTCAAATGAGGAAATGATGAAACTGATGGGATTCAGCGTCTTTGATTCGACGAAGGGAAAGCATGTTGAAGGTGTCGGTGGAGGCTCAGTCAAGAAGAACAAAAAGGCCAAGTTCAGACAGTACATGAATAGAGACAAGGGATTCAACAGGGCACTGTCTCCTGAGAGAAGAAAGAAGTAAGCGGTGTCTACATTAGTATATTCTCTAGGCTATTAGCTGTGTAAAAATTGCATGAAATGACTATTTGGATGACTTTGAATGTTCCTCGTAAAGTTCATCATACATTCCCCTGAGGTCTTTATAAGCACCATTGAGTTTTGATAGCTTAGCCTCTAGCTCTTTGATCTTGGTGTCTTTCTCGACAGTGTTGGCTGAAGTCGTAATCACGGCGTGTGAGTCGATACTGGTGAGGTTCTCAAAGATTAGAGATTCCTTTGCGACACGGTCAAGATAGCTATCAATATCCATGAGATCTTGCTCCTGAGGAAAGCCCACTTGGAATAAAACATCCTGTTCGTTACCTTGATTGAGCTCCCTTTTGAGTTGTGGCACTGGTCTGTTGTTCTTGTCGATTTGGGCTGTCTTGTCTGCATTCTCCGAGTACACTTGGAATACCTGAAGGGATGTAATCTTACCACCACTGGATTCCTTCAACTCTTTCACAACTTGTTTGGAAACGACGTCACAGCACACAATCTTTCCTGCTGCGTCTCCAGATATAATTAGAGAGGAGTCAAGGGAGAGCTCAAGTTTCGTGACTGGAGTCCCTGAATGGTATGTTATGGTCTCAAGTAGGTTGTGATCTTCTGGAACAGTAATAATCTTACCATATCCACCCTTGGCTTCTAGGACATTGGTAGCTTTGTTTGGTTCGTATAGGTTGATCTGTCTGATGTTTCCGTTAGAAAGACCTGCGAAGATCACTCTGTCTGCGACGTCAACCACAAGAGAATCCACAGGGCTGCTCAGAACAAAAGTCGTGAGAAGCTTGAAGTCTAATAGACTGTAGACACGGACAGTGGAGTCCTTTGATGCAGTGTATAGTTTAGAGTCTTGATGTATGTTATTGTTGATGAAGATATCAGTCACCTCCAAAGAGTGATCAGAGAACACATGGAGTGGTTTTATCACCGGCTTCTCCTCTTGGGATCCGTGCATCTCAATCAAATCTAATGTGTTCCAGACTAGAACTCTGGCGTCTTTACCACTAGAGACCAGTAGAGATCCATCGTCGCTAACCTTCAAGTTGGTGACTCGTTGATAGTGCGCATCTTTCACACTCAGAAGAAGTCCTGATGATAGTTCCCAAACGTAGATATTTCCACTGAGACCACCACCTATGAGCAAATGCGGTAGTCTGTACTTCGGAAGAGAGTATTGTTCCTCTTCAGGGTCTGTTTCGTCATCTCTATTGCTCAAGTTCACATTACGACAGAGTGTCAGACATGCCAATTGCTCAGGAATAGGGATCCTCTGCTCTGGTGATTCTTTCCCCCACGAGTAAACATTTATCAGAGCCTTGTTCTTGGATGCAACAAACAGTCTGTCTCCTGGTTGCACGCCAGTTAGGACTGCACCGTTCATGTTAGATGAAGCATGACGGTAGGCGAAGTTCTGGCTTTGTGAGTGAAGGGTTGTCGCTATAGCCAAAGACAGGGATCCCGACTTGTCATCCTGTGCAACTCCCTCGCTGTTGTAAAAGACAATTTCCTCCATTCTGTGACAAGCTGTATCCGAAATAATGCGTGGTGCTTCACTATAAAGTACCTCATCGCAGTCGAAAATTTTTTTATGTTCGGCTTTTTGACAGAATCGAAACGGATCACCGAAAAACACTTTGAACAAAGACGAAGAAGAAGAAGAAGAAGGTCAGCGGCTAACGAAGAACCGTGTCAATTCGCCTATAAAAGACCTGGAAAGACCTGAGAAAAATGCCGTTGAACATTCTCGGTGCGATGATCCTCGATGGGCCGGACGTTCTTCCCGGTTGGGAGTACGTCAGGCGCTATGGCCCAGCAGTCGCCATCGCAGGAGGGCTCAAGTACTACTTCAGAGGCAAGCAGAACACTTGGGAAAGAGACCTCCACGGGAAGGTTTATATCGTGACAGGCGGTACGTCTGGACTTGGCGCCGCTGTTGTGGAGGAACTGGCTGAAAAAGGTGCCCAATTGGTGCTGCTGGTGCGGTCGATGGAGGACTTCTGGTTGACGGAACACATCAACGACCTTCGAGAAAGGCACTCCAACTACTTGATCTACGCAGAAGAGTGCGATCTCAGCTCTCTATACTCAGTGCGGAAGTTCGCGACTAAATGGCTAGACAATGCGCCTCCAAGAAGACTTGACGGTGTCATTTGCTGTGCCGGTGAGAGTTTGCCTGCTTACAAACAGCGTGAGAACTCTGTTGATGGGATCGAGATCCAGACAGCCGTCAACTACGCTGGCCATTTCCACCTGTTGACATTATTGTCACCTGCATTGAGAGCACAGATTCCAGACCGTGATGTCAGAGTCGTTCTTACAACATGCATGTCGCAGGCGATGGGCGAGTTGGATACTGAGGACCCATTGTTCCAACAAAGGAGATATCCTTCCAGCAAACCATGGAAGGTCTTTGGCCTGGCTAAACTGCAGCTGGGACTATTCGCCAAAGAATTCCAGAGAAGACTATTGGCTGTTCCAAGAAAGGATGGAGCCCCAACCAATATTCGTGTCAATTTGGTCAACCCGGGCCTGATGAGATCAACAAGTACCAAAAGAGTACTCAGCTTTGGTTCATTGTTTGGTCTATTGCTGTATATGATCTTCTACCCACTCCTATGGATATTCCTCAAATCAACGCCGAGTGGTGCACAGTCAGTGTTTCATGCATTATACTCGCCTGACTTTGTTAAGCTGAATGGTGGTAACTTCATTGCAGACTGTGAAATCTACAAACCAGTTAGAAAAGAGTTTGAAGATGCCGAATTACAGAAGACGCTCTACGATAACACAGAGAAGGCTATTGAGAAGGTAGAGAAGGAGTCTGCGATCAGACGTAAGAGAGCCGAGGGTTCAAAGAAGGCCACGGGCTCTCAAAAGGAAGAGAAGAACCAGAAGACTGATGGAACCAAAGATGGGATCTCATTAAACACACAGAAAGAGAATCTGTTCCCAGAGACAACAGGTGAGAAACCAAAGCCAACTGCGAAACCACCCGCTAAAAAGGGAAAGAAGAAAAAGACATGATAAAGTGTAGCAGTGGACGAGAGTAGAGTTTATAGCTTAGTGCCCCTATCAATATCATGACATAATCCTGCCAACATTTATTAGTCATCGAATCTTATCTCGTTCTTATCTTTCGCTGGGCCAATCAGACTCGAACAGCGCGAGGGCACGGAAATTAGGACGGGCACCAACAATGAAATGTTTTGATACTTGACACTTTGACCACTCCAAACTGGCCTCTTATCAGATCAAGCCCACCAGACTACTCAGACTCAGACCAGACTCAGACTCAGATGTCCGTCACTACGCCCTCCTCCTTGACGAGGTTGTTGCAGAAGCACAAGAAGGACGACCCGAGTCCCAAAAAAGCCAGATCGCCGCATCTTCATGAACTAATAGAAGACGAGACGGACGACCCGCTTACAACGGCCGTATCCATCGAAGGTGTCGAAGTTCCAATCTACAATGAAGACTCCAGCAGCTCTGCCTACCCACCACGCTCTCCGATCAACATCAACACCACGAGCTCCTCCTACCGCGCCTCGTCGTCCACCGCGCCTCCAATCAGAGCCCCTATGAGCGCCTCCATCCACAGACAGCCCTCCTTGCACCACCAAAACTCCTCTTACTCAGGCACCAGCGTTCTTTCAAGCAGCATCCCATACACAGTGCCCAGCTCCTACAACACCAGAAACGAGCACAACGCCAGCACACAGGTGGGCAGTGCACCAAAGTACAGTGGGCTTCCGGCCAACGCTGCCATTATTGAATCCACCAACATCACATCACCACATGTCAACCACCACACGGATATCGACTCGCGCTTTGTCATATCCAAGCAGAAAGTCCAGCAGGTCCAGTTAGCAAACTCGCTGTCAAAGGGAAACCTGTCGAGCCAGTCCTCTTCTGGGTTCTTCTCCAGATCGAGACGCTCCTCGCAAATGGACTTGGGATCCTTCTACGGCCACTACTCTTCACCGCCAGCATCAGCAAATGGAAGCGGTGCTCCAACGATAGACGTGTTGTCCCATTCACCTTCCTCAATATCCAGCTCAGAGTCAAACTTCTCCAAAACGAAGCAACAGCACAGCTCCATGGCTGACCTAAAGAGATTCTTCAACAAGAAGCAGGTCAACTCAGGCTCCTCATCACCAAAAGCACACAATCTGAATGGAAGCTTAGGGATGTCTCCATTAGTCTCCACATTCTCTGTTAACAGCAACAGCCGGGATCGTTCGATGTCCGTGAGCTCTTCGTTCAACAACAGTGTGTCCCAATACACGACACCACAGCAACTCCCTTTCTCTAAGAGATACGGGAAGTTTGGTGAAAGTCTTGGTGCCGGTGCTGGTGGCCAGGTTAAACTTGTCAAAAGACTCTCTGATAACCAGGTGTTTGCTGTTAAAGAGTTCAGAGCTAGAACTAGCAATGAGACCAGACGTGAATATGCAAAGAAGATCACAAGTGAATATTGTATTGGCTCCACTTTGAGACATCCAAATATTATTGAGACGGTGGAGATCGCTTATGAGAATGACAGAATTTTGCAAGTGTTGGAGTATTGCGACTATGATCTGTTCGCTCTTGTCATGTCGAACAAGATGTCCACCGCCGAAGTCGACTGTTGTTTCAAGCAGATTCTGACTGGTATCCAATACATTCATCACATGGGATTAGCACATCGTGATTTGAAGCTCGATAACTGTGTTGTGGACAAGAATGGTATTGTCAAGTTGATTGATTTCGGTTCTGCTGTTGTCTTCTCCTATCCATTCTCCAATACGTTGATTGAAGCTTCTGGAATTGTCGGCTCAGATCCATACTTGTCCCCGGAGACTCTTGTCTTCACCAAATATGATCCAAGACCTGTTGATATCTGGTCAGTTGCTATGATCTACTGTTGTATGGTTTTGAAGAAGTTTCCTTGGAAGGTGCCTAAGTTGTCTGACCATAGCTTCAAGTTGTTCTGTACAGGAAGGGACAGTGATTCGTTAAGTGCTCTTTTGACAAGAAAACCACCACCAGGTCAAATTGTCCAACCACCAGTCGTGGAGAAACCAGTCTCTGGCCTTTCAAACTTGTCTAAGGCATTTAACAAGCCACTACAGGAAATAGAACACGAGGATGACGAGGATGACACTGGCCTCACGTTCAAGGCAGGGAAAACCACTCCGAAAGTCTCTACAGATGATTCCAACGGAACAGCGAAGGTCTCCTACAACACACCATCTACATCTGCTACTCCAACTGTCACACAGATAGCTGAAGCCGAAGCAGCCGAAGCAGGCATCCCTGTGAACAGTACCCCAGAACCCGAAGAAAAGGCAGAGCCACATACATCATCCCTTGTTGGTGAAGACCGTCTTCTCAAGGCACTTCCAGCGCATGTTCGCCCTGTTATTCGCAAGATGGTCGTCCTTGCACCTGCATGCCGTGCACAGATTGATGAGATCATGTCTGATTCATGGGTCCAATCAATCGAGATGTGTACTGTCGAGGAAGTCATTGATGAGTCTGGACTCGCTAAGCAGATTATCCACAAGGGAGCCAACCATGATCATACGCATCTCGATCAAAGTGAGGCACATATTGCTGCTTTGGAGAGAAAGAAGAGACGTGGCTGATCACCACCATTTTTTAGATTTAGAACATCTCATAACGCCAATAGAAATGATAAAACACCTCTTGTTGTAATAACTACCATTTTCTTTTCTTGACATGACTCTTGACTTCTTCTTATATATACAGGACAGCTTTAAACAACTATATCACGACATTAATACCCATGCTCTTTGCAGTAGCGATCACAGACTTGACGATACCCTCGAGTTCTGCGCTCTTGTGTCTTTCATCGGTCTTCTTTATCTTTGCAATCTCAAAGACGTGCTTCAAGGAAATTTCACCAACAGGTTCTTTACCCGGGCCAACTTCAGCTGCTCCTTTTTCAATACCAGCAGCCTTCATGAGGAGGTACCCGGTTGAGGGACTCTTCAGCTCAAAGGAGAAAGATCTGTCAGGCTTCACGATAAGAGCCACTGGGATGGGCACACCTGGGTTGTATTGAGCTGTTCTGGCGTTGAACTCTTTACAGAAGTCGATGGCCTTGACACCTTTGGAACCAAGTGCTGGACCAACTGGCGGCGTAGGAGCTGCCTGACCCGCACCGACAATCAGCTTGACAAAGACATTCTTGAGAGCTCCTGCACGGCCTGACATTTTTGTGGTGGATAACTTGAAAAGCTGATCGATTGATTGGACTATGAACCGTTTCTTTGTAGTTTTTCACTTTCGGATTTGTAGTGGCCGAACCGTGAAATTCTTCAACTATCCAACTACTAACAAAGACCACTAAGGGACTACTCGTATTCTGCCTACTGAAGACTGTAATATGGCTTATGTATGGACAAGATACACCGATGGACATTGGAGTCTCACGGAATTAGATTTATATGCGTTTACCTCTCTACAAACAAATCTATGCTCTATAGTACTATTGTAACAGAACTATACCATAATCCCATGATGCACCAACAGCAAGGTGAACTCTGCTCACGACGAGCCAGCAGAAAATGCATAATAACAGACAAATTAAAACAAACTAAACAAAGATGCAGTGTGACATTAGTACTTCTTGAACCTTCCTGATGGGTTCTTTGGTCTCTTGGTGTACTTTTTCTGATTCTTCTTCTTCCCACCCATACCATTCAGACTATTGGTTGGCAGGTGCCCCGTGAAGCTGATCTTTCTCTTGATCGGAGACACAGGCTTGATGATTTGAGCTCTAGCCTTCACTTGAGAGGGCGAGCTGATTGGCTTCTTGGATTTGAGGGGTTTGGTAGATGAGATAGAAGGCTCAGCTGGCTTAGCTGGGGAGGAAAAAGCCCTCGTGTTATCTGGCTTGAGCTTGTGTTCCTTGCTCGTAAGCCTCGTGTAGATCAAGTAATAGGCAGATGGGTCACGGAGTGCTTGTTTCTCAGTGATGATGTTGATATACTCGTCATCATAAGTGGCCCAGGTTCCATCCGGTTGACGGCAGTGGGCAATATAGTGCCCAGAAGACACGGATCTGCCTTCATGGACAACAACAGAAACCAATTGGTAGAGGACGTTCTCCCCATTGCTGGTGTATTGTGACAGGTCAAGCATTGCTGGGTAGGAAACACCTTGTTTGACCTTAGAGGAAGATGATCCATTGAATCTGAATCTCTTTAAATGGACTGTCAATGTCTCTGGAGCTCTGTCAATGCTCGATATCTTCACGGCATTTGTTATCTGTTTACAGTGCTCACACACGTATCCCGACTTATCAGACTTGTCTAGTTTGATCAGCTCTTGTGAGAAGAAATCCTTGATTGATTTCTGAATGGAATATCTCTGCTTCACTTCCTCTTCAGCAATAGCGTGCTCTTCAGCAGTTTGTGAATTCTTTCTAGAGTTTCCTAGATGGAGAGACAAGTCGTAGAACTCTTGGTTGGTCTTGGAAATATGGCCACAGTTCTGACAGGTCACAGACTGGTTCAAAAGACCACCAAAAATGTCATAGATAATACTCTCATTCAATTTGTGGCCCTTTGGAGTGGAGTCCTCCTGCAATCTGGACAACAACGACATGAAATATTCATGTGAGTCTTCCTGCTGCCACTCGGACATCATACAGTTAATGTCATCCAACTTCCCAATTAGTCTCTTAGGGTTGATGAACTTGGCCTTCTTTGAGCCATCGGTATTCCACATTCTAGCCGAAGTTTCAGCCAACACATGGCTCACTGATCTAGGATTGATGACACCTTTGTGTTTGTTCTTAAGAATATCGAATAGGTAGTGTTGCACAGAAGGAATGTGGATCATGGCTTGAACTGCAGCATTTGTGTAGCAGGTAACACCATGGTTCAGAAGTCCTAAAGGCTTCATTCTTGTCAATGTGTTTCCCCAGTTCTTCAATATTCTCTGAGATCCATTAGACCCTCTGTCATTTTGGTTCTCGTTGAACTGGTAGAAGCTGTCTAGTTTGTCCTGTATCTGTGGTTGAGGGGTTGGCTCTTTGTCATCTTCAGAATCTGGAGATGTTGGTGGTGTCACACTCGTGCTGAGTGGGTCCCTTTGGTCGTCTAGAAGGTCCTTCTTGAGTAGCTGAGTTTCCTCAGTGTCGCTTCTGTCGTCTTCGGACTTGCTATCACTTCTACTGGCAGTCTCCTCCTTTGTTTCAATATCCTCACCAACATCTTCATCGCCTTCTTCAGAATCAGTAGATGGCTCACCCTCAACGTAGTCACCATCATCTTCCTCATCTTCCTCATCTTCATCCACTTCATCCACGTCAGACTTCTCATCTTCGCTGTCATCACTGTCTTCACTCTCCTTGAGTGCCGGCGTTTGTTCATCTTCCTCACTGTTGCTATCACTGGAAGAAGAGGATGACTTGTACTGCTCGAAGACCTTCTTAGAGATGATATTACGAGGAGCTTCAGAGTCTAAACCCTTCGCATCTTGGTAATTTGTGTCATCATCCTCATCAGAAGAAGAAGCAGAAGTGCTCTCAGAGGATCCCTTTACTTTATCCTCTGATTCTTCACTGGAGTCCTCGTCATTGTCATCTAGCTGGAGATCTTCTCCTACATCGTCATCACTGGAGTCCACAGACGGGCTCTCTTCATGAGCCGTGAGCTTCTTTGCCTTCTTCGATTTCTTGTCAGCAGCTGGTTCGTCAAGCTTTCTCTTACTCGTGTAGCCAGCGATGGCCTGTGCAAGGGATGTGATCTTTGGAATAAATCTTCCGGTCTGCCCTCTCTGCTTTTCAGCACCAGATTTGTCATTGGACTCCTTCTGGTTCTCTTGGGATGGTTCTCTCTCGGTGGATGTCCCAATCTTGATGTACGATACCGGTGAATGTGTCACCATCTCTGAGTGCTTTGCAGGTTTGAAGTGGAGCGGGTCGGCGAGGATGCGCTGGACAAATGGGGCTACTGTGTCGTTGATAATATCTGAGCTGCTCATACTAACAATAGTGTGTACTTTGTGTCGGGACTGCTGGGCCGTTTAGCGGGCGCACAAGCCGGTGTTCGTTGTGTTTCTGGCTCTTTGTGTCTGGCGATGGGCCCGTTTCTTTTGTTTCGGTGATGATGTCAAAAAACCGAAAACAGTGGGAAAACACTAGGGAAAAGAATTCTGGGAAACCTAAAGAAAGAGGGAAAACAGGGGGGAATTCCAGTTAAAATAGGCAACGAACAGTAAAAGTTAGCGAGCTTCTCTTCCAACAGAAATTACTGCCAAAAGACAGAAAAAATGCCTTATAAATTTAGGCCTTTTTGGCGTTTCAAATAGTTTTTCAGGAAACAGAAAAAAAAAATCAAGTTTTGGGGGGATTGACAGTGTGGTGCGTACCGATTTCCCTTTCCGGAAAATCCTGTCAAAGTAGTCGAAGTGGTCGTGTTTTGATTCGTACTTGAGAGGTCGGGACTGTGTGTTGGACTAAGTGAAAGAGTTTCTGGTGTTTTGTAGTTGAGTCAATTGTTCTTAATATTTGAATTTTATAAATTTCCCCCTCCGGAGTCGAATTGGTCTTTTTTGTCCAATAACCATAACAACCAGTAGCCAAATCCGCATAAGTATTCAAACAACCGCAATTCGTACCCATTTATCAATTGAGGGTTCTCTATCAAGGTGCTGAATATGGAGCTATGGAGCTAACTATACGAGCATCTACTAAGTCGCTTTTCAAGGGTGGCTTTTTGGATATAGTTACGAGAGAGGATATCATTCATAGTATCCTAGTACAGAAGAACAAGGACAGCTCCTACTCTTATCCACCACTTCAGCCACCAAAGTCATCACCCCATTCGGACTCTAGCCGGCATAACGCTATAACAAATTTAGAGTGGCTCCCCGATGGTTCTTCCTTTGTGTCACTCAGCGAGGACCTTGGACTTCGGGTGTTCATCGCACCTTCAGACCTCCTAGAGTCAGAAAATACTGAGCTGTCGCCCTTCATACGGACATTTCATCACACGCCAGTCTCATCCTTCGCATTACACCCAAGTAGCTCGATCCACTCTGGCTTCTGTGGTGCACTTCTGGCGTCTGATAATCTCCCTTTGAAGCTGTCGAATCTGGTCCCAGAAGAAGATGGAAAGACGAGTATCATCAGAAGCTTCAATGTCAAAGACGATCATACAGAGAGATTTAACAAAGTCTATTCCCTTGAATACGTATCTGACCTCAACTTCCTCACAGGTTCAAATGGAAGTGCTCAATTATTCGATATAAACAGAACAGATCCAGTTCTGAAGATACCAACCTCGAAAGGCATAATCAGCTGCATCACACCAACGAAGAGCAGTGAATTTACTGCCGGGTCATTCTATACTGGATCCTTCAATAACAAGGTTGAGATTTACGACAATCAAGGGGCTTTGATTAACTCTGTTACTCTGGATAAGGGAAATGGTGTCACACAGATTCTGGAATCAGTGAATGGTCGCTATCTGTTCTGTGTCTGCAGAAACACATCCAGTATTCAGATATTAGATCTGAGAATGGATCTTCTGCCGACAGGTGAGCTTGAGCTCTTTCATTCAAAGAATCAGCGAATCAGTGGTGCCGTTTTCCCAGATTCGAAGGGGCTCATAATTGGCTCCAGTGATGGATATCTGAATTGGTACAAAGATGCAGAGCTGGGTTTGGCAAGTATCACTCCAGAAAGGAGGCTGCTTAACCCAGAAACATCTATTCCAGCAGTAAGACTGAATCCGAGTGTTCCTGAACTTGTATTGGCTAGTCAGGGAGACAGAGACTACAACCAACCGAAGATAGATATACTGGAACTGATACAATAAAACTGCCAAACTAGACATTAATAGAATTGTTTTACTCGTTCAAAAAGAGGATCTCTTGTAGTTTGAGCGTCATGAGGTTTCTTCCAGCGTCAGCTGCTGCTTCCTTAACCTGTCCATCGGCTTCCCTCGAGATACTCCCATCACCAGAAGTAGATCCAATCTGCGTAAACCCGGATTCCCTATTGTCTTTCAGTGCAGCCATTGGTCTTCTAGGCGTATTGAACCCAGAGTTGCCTTCCCTTCCTGATCTTCTAGCACTTTCCTGTTGTTCCAATCTCTGTCCGATCGATGAGAAATCACCGTATTCTTCATCCTGTCTAGAGTCTGTGTCACTATCTGCGTCATTCATCTCCGAGTCACTGCCGTCATTATCAACTCTGTCCCTTGGAGTAGCAGCAGGACCCATTTTACTGAGAAGGTTTGCTCTCGTGAATGGGGACATCTGTGACTGATTCAAACTAGAAGACATGATGTTGAATGTCGTCTGTGGAGAGCTTGTAAATCCTGTGGGCATTGCGAGTCTCTGTCTTCTGGCGCCTCTTGTCGAGCTATGGCGTGGCTCAAATGATATTGGGTTCTTTGATTCTTCTAGACCATCAGTGTTGCCGAAATTGGCGACCTTGTTGTGGAACGCCTCCAGTTTCTCCTGAATGAAGGACTCAATTGATTCTTTCTCTTCGGGGCTCTGTGTCTCACCAAGAAGGTTCTTTATCCAAAACTTGTTCCAAAGATTCTGTAGAATTAAATCGTCAGTCTCTGTTCTGAATATATCCACTGATAATGAGTAGTATTTCGAACTGTGGAGACCGAAGTCATGAGCCTTCTCATCTGGAATGGTATTAGGATCGGTTCTCTTCTTCTTTTCGACCTTAGCCTTTGGTCCCGCTCTCTTCTTGGACCCGTCAGGAGATACCACCAGACTTCCTAAACTTCCATACTTATTCTTTGCACCATTATCAGTATAATCAGGCGGATAAGTTCTGAATGCACCAATCTCCACGATCCCATTGGCAATTGTTCTCTGTGGATCAATAACAATAGCAAGGTATGGGTCTTGGAAGTTCTGATTCAACGCCTGGGTACTCACATCGATACCACTTAACCAACACCCATAACCAGGATGAGAATGGTACCAGCCAACAATGTGTTCGTTTCTCCCAGCCTTTTGGAGACTCTCTCTGTATTGAACCATGAATTCATAACCTTCAGCTTGGGCATTCACCCTTGTTTCGGTACCTTCGACAGGAAGTGGATACACGTCTAGCACAACAATACCGTTCTTGACTATCTTACCTGTCAACATCCCCATGACTTCAATATCGCCACCAGAGCGCGCATGTATAGACATCTTCAAAAGGGCAAGTGCACTGACATGGGCGTGTTGGAAGTAGTGCGGATCCTTGACCCATGGTTTGGTGGAATTGAGCAGTGCTGTCGTCTGATTACCCGTTTCCTCATCGTAGAACACCTTGGCTCTCTCACTGATGGGCTGAGTCAAGAGATTACTGATGTCTGCTTCGACTGATTCAGACTGGCCTTGACTCTCTGAATGGGCTCTCTCGTGGGAGTCATGAGAATGATCGTGGCAGAACTGCTGAATCAGAAAGCCGTCCCTCAGTGAATTGATATTGTCGAGAATTGGAATACCGGGCATCCTTTTAACTCTGAATGATCTAAGTTGTCGCTGGCTGAATCTCCGAGGCTCTCTATGTGTCACTTCTCTGCTTTTTCCCTTCTTCACTAGTTGACTTCTCTATAGTACTAACAGTTACCCGGCTCATTCGTGTGTACAAAGTCCATGTCTTACGGTACGGTACGGTACGTCGTCGACCACTGACTAAACCCAGTACTATTATATATATAGAAACGATACTCGAATCAGACGTCTATTGAGACTCTCATACCAAGATGATCTCCCCTATTGGCTATTCTAGTAGCCAACAGTTGTTAGAGGGCGTTTTCCCGGCTCTATCAATCCACTCGATCGTTTCGTGTTTGTTTTCTTCTGTTTTAGTTCTTTTCTTACGCGTCTTATCATATTTAGGTCGACCCGACTCTCTACTCAGTGACACTTCAATGGCTGGTCAAAGAAGCGTTGTATCCCCAGATGGTTCGCCAGGGGCTCAGAATACTACCCCCATCCACACTCAGCGACTAGTTTTCAAACGCCAACAACAACAAGACATAGCACGTCTGCAGCATACATTTCGTGTTAGTCCACCTATTGCACAAGGACACGCTGTATCTTCATCGGCAATGTCACAGTACGCGTGCCCAGGCACCACACACTCTCCTGTTTTACAAAAGCAACAGGGTGCACAACACCATAGGGCGGATTCAGTCAATTTTCAGCCTGGAGGGGAAGAGTATAATCGATCCGAATATGGAACTCCAAATCCCTCTAGTCAACAGTACATACACATACACTCACAATTACACAGTGTACCATTGAGATCCAGTCACACAGTCGATGAAGTATGTTCAATGGAGACCAGACCTCAATATATGGTGCACCATTCCCCTCAATATTCAGTCCTGGAACGAAGCAGTACAAATGTAGAGGAAGAGCCCACCGCAACTAGATCTCAGCGTGCTCAAAATGATCTTGCTGGTCTGGACGCAACTCTGCACATATCAATGAAGAAGAGAAAGAAAGAAAAGATATCAGTCGATCTATCCACTGGAAATTCTTTATGGGCCAACAGAAGAGAAACTATGCTTATAAACATAATAGAAGATATGGTTACTAAGAATAACATGAATTACTCACACATTGTCAGATCGTATGAAGAGATTGCAAAAAGACTTACTGAGGTTGTCGATAACAGGCCTTCTAACGTGGTCTTTACCAAACAACAAATCGCTAGCAAGATGTTGGTTCTAAGAAAGGTTTCCGAAATATTATCCAAACTTATATCATCTGGACACACCTACAGTGCTGTTGATAAAAGGATACACGTCAACGAAGATCAAAGGGACACTTACCGAATATACGTCGAACAGTCCAGACACTTCAATGTCATTGATGACGTTAATATTGAGCCTTATTGGCGTTACCATCAATTACTAAAGAAGTGTCACGGACAGGGCTTACCTGATCCTGGATACGATGACCATGGGCGTTTGGCTTCTTCACAAAGGGTAGAACTTCCCCAAACGAGAGGCGAAGTCAATGCGCGTACATATGCCACCCAGAGAAATTATATGAAAGGCTTCCAAAGTTGCGGATTGGCTGAATTGCGTCAGGTACAAGTCCTTAGTGAGATGCGAATGATTTTGAGAAGTCTTCAAGGAGACAATTTAATTGATGAAGATGAGTATTTTGAGGCGCTAAGTCTCCTGGAGAAGCAGAAGCCAGATGAGATAAAGGTCATGGAGAAACTTATCTTCAGCTGCCAGTTGGGAGAATTGCCTAAAAGGATACAGCTAAAAGTGTTGAAAAGAGCCACCTCGCTGTTTGGGAAGCAGAACCATCCACTGCCATAGCTTCGGCTGTGAGAGTAAACTGACAGTCCACTGCTTCCTGAATACCTAAACTCATTGCATATTACTAGTACTGATGTACCTAAACTCATTGCATATTACTAGTACTGATGTGCGAGTCTTCTAAAAGATCATGGAACCTAATGTAATAAATCTTTATAGAATACATTCTGATGGAACTCATGATGAGCTCCAGTTATATTGATTTCTTTACAAAACTTTGTCCAACGTCACAAATACGACCAGGCTTCTCGAAACTCCGTATTGCTTCGAAAGTACCTTGCCCAACTGCTCTCGATTACAATTGACTCTATGTCACTCTGCTTCTGGTTTTCCCTCATTGACGTGATGTAAGTAGTAAGTACTAAGCCTTATAAGGCAGCTTCCTTGATCTATTCATGCCAGAGAAGTTCCGTCCATGCAAGTTTGCGCATCTTAACCGCATAATGTTGCATTTTCTGGATGTACGGCGGAAATCTAAAAGTCGAATGGGGAAGGTCATTGAAATTGTTGTCGAAAATTACATCAACTTCAACTATAAATTGGTCCAAAAGTAACATAAAATTTCCTGGTGTGGAGAAGAAACTAAATAAAAAAAATGGGAAAGAACTGAACAAATGACGTGACTCGTGTGGATAACTGCGCAAGAGAGCCTAAGACCGGCTCAGCGTCACCTGCCATATACTCAACACGAGGCGTATTTGGAATCGACGGGAAACAAAAACGCCAATTCTGCGATAAAAGCGAATCAAAATAGAACTGAAGAAGAAGCGGGCAACCGAACAGGCCCAATGAGGAATGCTTGCATGCAGCTTTAGTAATCCAACTCGTTTGGCTCACCATGCGACTCGAACTTCTCATATGGCTTGACTTTGGCACCACTATAAGCCGTTCCTGGTGGAACACCATAGTACATGTAATATGGAGCTGGTGGAAGAGCTGGTCCAGAACCCATTGCACTCTGTGGGAAGTCAACATAGGAGTCGTTGAAGTAGTATGGGTATGATGGGTACTGCATGTACTGGTTCTGGTCATAGACGAAGTTGTCTTTGGCGGCAGGGCCAGTAGGGTAGTAGTAGTACATTGATGGTGGTCTCACCAGCTGCACAGGTGGGTTTGGCTGAGGATGACCCACAGAGCTGTATGTTCTGACTGGCTGGTACTTAGTTGTTCCATGGCCACTGGTTGTTGGATCTGTTGAATCGTCGTGGAGTTGATTCTCCAGAACAGAGACCGTGGATGAAGAGTACAGAGACTTGGCCTGAGCGGAACTTGCGGTGTTGTTGCTTGGAGAGGACACTGGTGTATGTTTATGAGTTGGACTGTATGCCTGTGCCTGTTCAGAATCTTCTCCTGCTTCACTTTCAGTTTCCTGGAAGGTTGGTGGCAAGCTGTACATTGGACCTTGGTATCTTGACGAAGGAAGCTTCTCGGTGCCGTTGCTGAATGAGATGGAACGACCAACAGAGTACTTTGATGAACGGTTGGATCTTGGTAATGATTGGTACCCTGGTGTTTGGTGTCTAGTGCTCAAGCCTGAGCCAGTACTGGCACGTCTGTAAGGCAGATTGACAGGAGGTGGGGCCAAACTCAATCTTGGGGAGGTTGATGAGGCAGAGGAATATCTTGATCTCTTGTGGTGCAGCTCTCTGTACTGGACATGCATTGTCTTGTCTAGGAACACAGCATGGTTCTCCCTTTCGACAGCGGCGGCAGCAGCTTTCTCAGATTCAAACTTGATGAAGGCAAAGTTGTTTCCAGGTCTCAAAACCAAGGTGACTTCAGTGATCTCACCATGTCTTGAGAACCGATCCTCTAGCTTCTCCTTGGTGACTTTGTCATCGAGCTGCCCAATGAAGATGGAGAACTTGTCGATAACTATTTCTGGATCAGCGGACTTCTCGATAGCGTCTGATGGATGCTCGATGTTTTGAGCCCACTCCACGATCCACTCTGGACTCAATCTGAGGTTGGCATAAGCTCTGATAGCATCATCTCTGTAAGCAAACTTGCAGAACCAGGCTTTGTTCAGGTTGGACTTGCGGTAGGGAGAGTCATTGTTGCCAATCATTTGCTCGATTTCGCCATACTGGTACAAGCTTTCCTTGATTTGCTTTAGACTGATATCATTCCCATCTCCAGTTGCAATGTACAAGGTTCTGTTGACCTTTGCTCTTTCGCAACGGATAGCCCTACCATCCAAGATGGAGTGTTGACCTTCCTTCAAAGCCTTGTTCGCATCATTATCGTTGGTGTACTGGACGAAGGCATATGGTCTATTGGAGGTATCCCGGAGGACTTTAACCAGAGCCAACTCTCCCCACTAGAAGTTTTGTTAGTATATCATGCAGATGGAAAGGGGTATGGGGACCTGATACATACCTGTTGAAAGTGCTTCGTGACCGAGAGGGATAATTCATCATCAGTTAGGCTTGCAGCAAGACTATTGGCGTTGTTAGTATATTATTCAGATCTCGCACATCATTGATTCAACTCACCTTGCAACGAAGACACACGAGGATGGACGACCACGAAATTTACCCTCCTCCTCTTCAGATTCTTCGGTCTTTCTGGCCTTGCTGACTTCCAATGTATCATTTGGATCGACCAGGTCGTTCTCATTGTCAGATTCAGAAACATCGCCATCACTCTCAGGATCAGAAGCGGTGAAGTTATTGGCCAATAGTTTTGAAGACAACTTGGTGATGCAGGCGTCGGTGTTCTTGATGACCGCCTCTGATGGCACATCAGTGTTTGCGTTGGCGACTATGACTGGGGTCTTGTCTGACATGGTGCTCAGGTGAAGCTGTTGGGCGGCTAATGGAATATAGCGTTCTGCTGATGGGTAACTGGCTAGAGTATTGAAGGGGTATTGCAATAAGCAATTGCACAGGATTTTGGCTGGTTGAACTCTAGGTACGACACAAGACAGACGTTTCGGTAAACTGAGAAGGTGAGATAGATGGTTGAGCTGTTTTGTGGAAACCAAGTCCTTTTATAGAATTTGGTACAGATGAGGAAAGTCTTCAGTTGGGCGGCTAGTCGGTTCTTTTCAAAAAAGCCCATTTCAGAATAGGAAAAGGACCTGTCCTGACACAATTTGAGTTTGATGTTTGGGCTGTTGACTTGTGAGCGATGTGCGCTTCCACATGCGAGTACGAAAATGCTGCGGCGACCAGATCTGGAAGGTGACTGTACGCACAATAAGGCAGGAGCTTTTGTTCGCTTGTACAATGTTGAGAATTGGCCACTGTATGCACGAATGTGCTCGATCTAGTGATTGTTGAAGAGACCCGAATTCTGAGAGGCTGATACCTTCACTTCGGTCTCGACCGTATGCAGGCGTCAGATCAGATTTCTTTCCTATTGCGAATAGATAACGGTTGATAGGAAGCAATATAAGTCCACGTTGACTACTTTGCCTGGTCCCCTCCTCTGGCTATGGGTTTGAGCCTTATTCGAATGGAGTTGTTTCATGTTCTGGGTCGGGGGCTCTTGGTAACGCCGTGCTGTGGCCTGTCTATTGTGGGGTTGTGTGTGACAGCTTCGATTTATTTTATTCCTATACGCCATTTCGCAGTACACGCCGATCTTATGTCGTATTAGCACAGGATTGGCAGGGCAGAGAGGTAGGTTGGGTTGTTAACGTCTTCTTTGTCTAATTATACCGATTAAGAGGGTTCTGTAGCCCTAGTTTCTGTTAGAATTTACAGATCGAGCGACGTCTTTACATCCATCTAAATATAGCGTCGATCTGGATCCTCTGTCTCTTTAACAGTCCACTGTATCATTTTACGGAGTATGCCACCACTTGAGGAGTGAAACCTTCCTGAAGTAAGTAATAAGGATTAAAGTTTTGCACCGCATTTGCTCCGAGAGTATCGTGTATCGGACAAAAGTTGTTATGGATACTTCTGGCTGCATTCTAATCCATAACCTAAGCGAGCATTATACTTGCAACAGATAACACAAGTAACAACTGTAGAGTCTGGCGTACGAGTAGATCTGACAGATGGCTGACTTGAGTTTAATTACCTGCTGTACTCATTTGGGAAATACAACTGAGTATCATTTCCTGTTCCATACATACTTCACTTTTCCCTATGAGCCATGAGCATCTCAACCTGCAAAACCAGAAAAAATTAACACCACACCAGCCTCCCAGCTTGAACCCTTTAGTCCTTGTTGAAACTTAATGAGGACGTTAGTCCCCAAAATGACATCAGAAAGGCCCCTGTGCCCGGAAGCTGGGACCTTAATCTGAGGGGACTGAAAGGTGCGGTTCGTTCCATCGAATGATCGATATGTGGCACCGTCATGTCACAGGAGATAATTGTACGTATTCTAGCTAGTAACTTACAGTACACTTGTAGCTTAATTAATACCTTCTGATACAATCTTCATCATGACAGTTCCTTGACTGGGTGGGTGCCGGCTGTGAATTAATGTTCTCGTAAAACCAGTTCTCTCGTGCATTCACTACCTCCCATTATGTTGAGATGTACGCTTCACTCTGGACTTCTAAACAAATATGCGCCAGGTATAAATGCTTCAGTGAGTGCCACATTGATATCAGTCACTTATAGAGTTGAGTATGGGGGTGTTAGGTGTTAGTCATGTACGTCGATCATGTCAAGTTTCAACTATCCACGTTTCAGATAAGATCACTATAACTATAACAATGTTGGAATTTAGGCTGAAGTAACAAGCCACATACGTTGGTAATTGCAGCCATACCTATAGATGCATTCGTGTCTCGTAAATGCAATGTTCGACCTTGGCTCTAAAATGTAGAACATATTAATTCAGCCATTAACAATGGACTTTAGCCGGGCAATTTTGGCAGATCCAATAGTATAAAGCGTACAACAGGCTTCGATACTGCTTGCCACGACCAAAGCGTGGCATAGTAATGACCAGCTCAAGTAGAACATGATCTTCTCCGAGTACTAATACTCGGTTGGTTCGATCTATTCAAGCTTTTTTCAGTCAATGAGCTGAGCTGGGCCCATCCTCTGCGGTGCCGCACACGGCTGAAGACGATCCGACCAGTGGTTAAATGAAACAAGCGGATAGGTCCATTGTCCAAGGAAATGCGTAACTAGAAGTCATCGAAGGTCTGCCAGCTAGTACTAGATGTTGATTTTTCGGGTTTATCCAATATTGGTCGAAACTGGGGTAGATGTATGTCTATGCAAGGTAAATATATCTGCATTGTTTTAGCTGCCTTGATCTAATGGATCAGAGGACTGGCCAGATAGAAGACTTAAAGACTGTATGGGAGCTCCTACAACCATTTATACGGGTTTGTCAAGCTAGTACAGCTTATGAAAACTCTGTATGCTGCAACTGACTAACGAGCAGGTTAATCGGTCTACAGCAGATCGGAGTGACCTTTATAATATACTCGAAGGTCCGACTACTGACACCCAGTGCTTTGCATCGAGTAGACGAGTATAGTGTAAGTTTTTCCAAACTTTATTATAGGCTGTATGTTATATGTCCACGGCACCATGTCTGGTTTGTTTGAAGGTCTTTTAAAGAGGTATAGAGTGAAAATTGCAGGAGTGTCGGTGAAGCCTTACACGGAGGTCTATGGTACCCACATCATACAACTTGTCAAACCGCCCTAGTGCTGCAAGACAGCATATTACTATTAAGAATATCTATTTAAGTAGACCGTCAATTTCGATTCTCGAGTATCATTCTTTTCATGATAATATTTAATACTGGCCGATAGCTGAGCAGCCATAAGCTATAGTAGCGGATAAGATGCCTCAAAAACACCCGTCGACGCCAGCAAATCGCAGGCGACCACTCCAGACCTGATATCTCATCCGTGAACTCGATACTCGGAAATAATACTCTCTCCTGGACGAGCCCCTCTTCGGTTGTTTAATATCCAAATCTCTTCCGGTGTATGGCCTGGTCGTGTGACTAGTTTCCTAAAGTGTACATGGACTAAAACGGGCCGTGAAATTCAGACCACCACACTTCAAAGGCTAGCAGTACTGAAGAAACTCTAAATTCTTTGGTGGTACTTCTGATCATGTCCTTTTTGAATCCACTCGATGCCTTTCCGGAGCCCCAGATCAAAGATCTGCTTTTGAGTCACTTCAAAGGCAAGTCGTGGCAAGAGCTTCCAACTCCATCTGTCGTTATCTCAGAGAGTATAGTCGACGCCAATGTCATCAGAATGCTACAGCGTGTGGAGAAGATGGGTACCCAATTTCGTGGACATGTCAAGACCTTGAAAACTATTGAGGGGACCAGAAAGCAAATGGGGTTTGACTTGGAGGGCTACTCCGGGAAGAAGTACGACCGCATTGTTGTTTCTACATTGAAGGAGATTTGGGCTATCGTAAAATACCAAGAGGAAACTGGTGAAAGATTTGTCAAGGACGTGATCTTTGGAATCCCCAATGTCACAGACTACAGTCTGGAGCAGATTGTTGTTCTCAGCGAGAAGGTCGAAATTTTCACTATTATCATCGACTCCTTGACTCATGTTGATCTCCTGGAACAATTCAACAAAAAAAAAGGTCTGAACAAGAAGTGGTCTGTGATCATCAAACTTGACAATGGTACGCATAGGGCTGGTATTCAATCTACGGAGTACCTTGTGAATGCAGTGAGACGAGTTCTAGACAGTGAAACAGTTGAGTTGCGTGGGTTTTATGTTCATTCAGGACATTCGTATGCTGCAAAGTCTATCGAAGAGGCTGAAGGTCGGTTTTTGGAGGAGCTTGAGACAGTGAAGAACGGTCTTGATGAGCTCGTTAAGATCCAGCCGGACTATGACTTGTCTAAGTTGATTGTGTCCGTTGGTGCTACTCCAACACTTCACTCTATCGATCATTATCTCGGTGGATCTGGTAATGAAAAGATCACCGCTATATTGAGTGAGATCAAGCCACTGCTAGAACTACATGCCGGAAACTATACCACTTGTGATTTGCAACAGGCATCCACCGGTTGTGTTGATCTGGCAAACATTTCCATGTCTGTCGTCTCTACCGTCATCTCCCAATATCCTAAAAGAGGACACGAAATCGGAGAGCTTCTGATCAATACCGGTGTGATTTCAATGTCGAGAGAAGTTGCAAGAGAGTACTCCGGTTTCGGCTACGTCCAGACCTCGAAAGAGTGTGGCGACTGGGAGGTAAACAGACTGAGCCAGGAACACGGTATTCTTAGACCGACTTCGAAGGATGCAAAGTTGATCCCTATTGGTACTCCAATTAAGATCCTTCCAAATCATTCATGTATCACGGCCAATGCATTCAATGCGTTCTACATTATCAATGATGACGGTATTGTGACTAATGTCTGGATTCCTTGGAGAGGGTGGTAACTATCTGGTACATTTTGTATAGAGTCAATGAAACAATCATGGATGAATTGAAGTATACACGCGACTGATGTATGAGCGATTTGATCAACCAATTTAAACAGCCTCAGTAAGCTAAGTGAAGCACCCCTAAGTGTGTGGTGAAAAGCCAGGGTACACTCCTCAAGCGCCCGCAGTTCCAGCAGAAACAGAGTAAATGCCAGACCTGCCAGCAAACGGATGAATCAACTATAACCTATCATCCTCGACTGTAATAGTTGATAAGGAATTGAAACGAAGAAAGATCAAGATAAATTTCGAGAGCCGATTTTTGTACCTCAATCGTCGGCATAAGGCCATATTTCGGACAGCGTCTGTATACTTAGTGCCGATTTGTCGCTGTAGATCAAAAAAGTGAAAAACTACAAAGACGCTAGTCCAAACGGAAAGTCCACGAAATAAAATACCTTAGCCGCCCAAGTTGCCGACTAGTTGAATCTGTGGTTCTGGATACATCCAAATTTACTGAACTCACACTGAATATGTCCAACGAGGTCACTGCGTGGGAGTCTCTCGCTCCGACTCTGGAGAGAGATCTCTTCTACACAACCATGAAGGACAGACTACAGACTTTTGATAAATTGTCGAAGCACGTCTCTGGTCTCTCTGATCCATCAGATAGGTCATTGATTGCTATACAGTCCTTGCTACTAAGCTCTTCATCCCATATTGCAGATTCTAAGGTTTCTGTCCAGAAATCAGTGGCTTTGCTTCAGTCGATCTTCACACTGAACCCAGCTTTTCTACCAACCTTCACCAATGCCATTGTCAAGCTCACAGCAAGAGCAAAGGGTACTGCATATGCTGATTTGAGTCTTTTCGCTCAGTGGACTAGCATGATTACTTCAGAGTTCTCCAGTACCGAGAAGTTCAGCGATCTTATTGCAGCTCTATCAACTGCATGGTTACAAATCTTAGAAGGTGTGTGCTATCAGATCTCAGCAAATGATGTTCACAAAGCTAGAATACGGAGACATATTTTCAACTCTACGAAATCAGCCTTTATTGGTGTGTCTGATGAGCATTTGTCCCAGTTTGTCCATGCTGCTACGGCTTCTAAGGCCTCAATTGAGGCAGTCGCTGTATTTGTCGGTATCCTATCCGTCAGAGATTTAACAAAGTCTGACCAGGGACTTGTCGTCTCTTACTACACTAAGACTATTCTTGCAAGTAAGGTGCCTTTCTCGGATCCCTCTGGTCTTGATACTTTTTTGCAGAAGTTTGTCACCGAAGAGGTTCTCACCACAGAGATTGTTCCTGCCTTGGAGAAAGCTATTGTCAGATCATCCGAGTTGTCTCTCGGTTTTGCACTAGCGCTTTTCACAGCACTTTCAGGGTTGGTGGATTTGCCTGAGGTCGTGGCTAACTCAAAGCTTGTCACGCAACTTGTCGCAGCCTTGAAGAACTCAAAAGAAACCGTCCGTGACTTGGCCTTGAAGAACTTCTTGGTCATCATCCAGTCTCCTAGCTCCCAAGAAAGTCTCTCGAAGATTTCTGCAGAACTTTTGAAGGTCTTGAAAACTGTCTCGGCTGCTGACCAGAAGACATTATACTACAAGGTCATTGCTTCAATTCCAAAGTCAGAGTCTGTCTCCAAGTCGGTTGTTTCCACTCTTCTGCCTCTCGTCTCCAAAGATCAGAATGAGATTTCTTTGAATGCTGGTCTTAATGCTTTCTTTGCTCATTTGATTTCCTCAACCCAGGATCAATGGTCTACTCCTAAGGAAGCTATTGACGCAACAATCAAAGGATTTAAAGATGCCAAACTTCAATTGAGAAGACTTTGGTTCGAGAACTTTGCTACTGCTTCTAAATCTGTTGTGAACAACGAACAGCTTAACTCCCTGATTTCTGAACTTCTTCCAACTGCTGTCAATGGGTTTGAGGATATCGTTGCGAACCCTACCGCCAACGTCAAGGGGGTTACATGTTCATACACCACTCTTTGTATTGCTGATTTAGCTGATGATAAGGAACTGCTGAAGAAGCTGGTGGCAAAGGCATTCACGGACAACGAAAAACCATCAATCCTTTTGAACTCTAGAGTTTACTCCAAGTTAGGTCTGACTGAAGAGCGTATCTGGTTCCTCAGGGCACTCTCGTCTGCTACGAAACACTTGACGGAGTCAAGCTTAAGTCTGGGACAGGCTTGGATTTCTTTCCTATTGGCTAAGGATAGTACCCCAGAAGTTCGCTCTTTGGCCATTGCATCTCTTACTAGTGCATATCTTTCCAACCAAAGAGTTGTTGGAGATTCCATTATCAGGGCTTCTTACGAAGTTTTGTTGAACAAATCAGTTGAGGATGACCTAGCATTGAGTTTCGACTACTCCCGTCTTGCTTCCGCACTGCGTGTCTTCGCCCAGAAAGGTCTGGACACAGATATACAGAAAGAGCAACTAGCCAATCTTCTGATTCAATCGCATCACGAATCCCTACCATTGAACTTCTCATGGGTTTCTCTTTGTTTGAAGGCTGAGACTGATCCAGGCTCCATTGCTAAAGATTACTGTGATTTCATGGTGAGAGGAGTTGCTAATGTTCTTGTCGACTCTGACCCAAGAGCTAAGTCATCGGGTCTATTCGCTGCCGCTGCTGATGCGAGTGCAACCATTGCTTTCATTGCCCCAACTATTGCCGCTCCTCTTCTAAAGGACGTCATTGTTCAAGATCTGGACACAACTCCACTATCGGAGCTGTCCAATGAGGAGGTCGAAATTTGGAAAGGACAGGATGGTGAAATGGTTGTGAATGTTCTTGATGCTAAGAAGAAGACGAATGAGAATAAGAACACTAAGGACTATGAGACAAAGAAGTGGGAAGAGAGCCTGAAGAAGGAACTTTCGAAGAAGAACCAAGCAAACAAGAAGTACACCAAAGAAGAGCAGGCATTGATTGCTCAACAGTTGGCAAAGGAGTCTGAGATTAGAGCTTCGGTCAATAAGTTGGTCGCGGCCCTTGAGCGTTCCATTGCAATCATTACTGCTTTGTCCAAAAACGGAGACTTTATTGACAATGGTAAGTCGAAGTGGGTCTCCAGTGCTGTTCAAGGTCTTCTGAATGTCATTTCCCTTTCTGTTGTGCAGGAATTAGTTGGTTCTAAGGCAACAGATGCGTTCCTCTCTTTGTCGTCTGTCACCTCTTCCAAGCTTGGAAATTTGAGACGTTTCGTTGGTATCGCTACCCTGAGAATCAAGAGCATTGGAGTGTTGGACGAAAGTGTTCAACAGGAGGACATCCTTGATCTAGTGTCCCGTGTCTTGTTTAAAGTCAAGTTTGCATCTGGCCAGAAAGCTTTCGATTTCATCACTTTGACTTATCTATTGCCACTTCTGACTACCGTCTTGGAGCATGGTAAAACAGTCTCTATCAAGAACGCAAAGAAGCCAGTCACTAATAGTGAATTTGTTGAAGAAGACAAGGAGGAGGAGCAATTGATGCTGGCTATAGAGATCATCAACAATCACAATGAAGCTTTCGAGGATCCAACTATTCCTCGTGCTCCTATCTTCAATGTGCTATTGTCTCTATTGGGATTGCCTACTAAGGCCAAAGTGGCTAAAGATTGCTTCTTGGGTCTATGTCACTACGTTTCCATCAACTTCACTACTGATGACTTGAAGCTGTTATTCACAGGTTTATTAACGAATGATCCTTTTGTTAGAAGTGTGATTCTTGAGGGTGTGGATGAAGAGTTCGACCTGTCTGAGTTGACATACGCTGATGAAATTTGGATTTCTTGTCATGACAACGACGAATCAAATGCTGAACTTGCTCTGACAATTTGGGAGGAGAATGGTTTCAAGATATCTGCCGATTCCATAAGATCACTATATACGTTCTTAGGACAAGCTGATTCTGGTCTGAGATTCTCTGTGAGTAAAGCATTGGCCGACGCTATCCAAATTGCTGTCAATGAAGAACTGGTTGAGTTTGCTGTTGTGCTTGAAGAGCTCCTTGGCCTGTACTCTGAAAATGCACGCCCTCCAGAGCCTGTTCTGGACAAGTTTGGAATGGTCATCAAGTCATCACACGATCAGAAGGACCTATGGGAACCAAGAAGTGGTGTTGCTATGACTTTCAGAGAACTTTCCACACTCTTCTCTACCACAGATTCTGTCACAAGATTCATTGAGTTTATCATTGATGAGAAGGCACTGGCTGATAAAGAACCGATCGTCTCGGAAGAGTTCAAGGAGGCAGCGATCTCTATCATTGACCTACATGGAAAGGAGAACGTTGAAAACTTGATTCCAGTCTTTGAGAAAGCTTTGGCCTCTCCAAAAACGGCTGACTCCTCTGGTGAAACCATCAAGGAGAATGTTGTCATCATTTATGGTTCATTGGCTAGACATTTGTCATCTGATGATGCAAGATTACCAACCATGATTGAGAGACTACTTCAGACCCTTCAAACTCCTTCCGAAAGTGTCCAGAAAGCAATTGCTGATGTTATCGCTCCTCTTGTTCCGTTATTCAGACCAAAGGTTGGTAAGTACATTGACGAGCTTCTTGAGAAGATGTTCACATCACAGTCTAGATCTGTGAGACGTGGTGCTGCTTATGGTGTTGCTGGTCTAACTAAGGGCTACGGTATTGCTGCTGTGTCAGAGTTCGACTTGATTCGTCACCTAAGTGATGCTGCTGATGACAAGAAAAGTTCTATCCGTCGTGAGAGTGTCTCAGTGGCCCTTGAATGTCTGTCAACCTGTGTGGGAAAGTACTTTGAGCCTTACATCATTGAGATTCTTCCATTGTTGTTGAAGAGTTTAGGTGACTCTGTTGCCGAAGTGCGTGAATCTGCTGCTCAGGCCGCAAAGGTCATTATGGCTAACACCACGTCTTATGGTGTCAAGAAACTAATTCCATTGGCTATTGAGAACTTGGACGAGATCTCATGGAGATCTAAGAAGGGATCTGTTGAACTATTGGGTTCGATGGCCTATTTGGACCCTACCCAGCTTTCTGCATCGTTGTCAACGATTGTTCCTGAGATTGTCGGTGTCCTGAATGACTCTCATAAAGAAGTCCGTAAGGCCGCTGACCAGTCTTTGAAGAGATTCGGGGAGGTTATTCGTAACCCGGAGATCCATGCACTTGTTCCTGTCCTGATCAACGCCATTGGTGACCCAGCTAAGCACACTGAAGCTGCTCTTGACTCCTTGATCAAAACTCAGTTTGTCCATTACATTGATGGTCCATCCCTAGCATTGATCATTCATGTCATTCACCGTGGTATGAATGATAGATCAGCTAATACTAAAAGAAAAGCATGTCAGATTGTGGGTAATATGGCTATTTTGGTTGACTCTAAGGATTTGTTGCCATATTTGCACCAATTGATTGAAGAGCTAGAAATAGCAATGGTTGATCCAGTTGCCAACACCAGAGCCACTGCTGCCAGAGCTCTTGGCTCTTTAGTGGAGAAGCTCGGTGAAGAACAATTCCCAGGATTGATTCCAAAGCTGATGGACACTCTAAGTGACGAATCGAAGGCTGGTGACCGTCTTGGTTCTGCTCAAGCTTTGGCTGAAGTGGTCAGTGGATTGGGTATCCGTAAACTGGAAGAATTACTTCCAGAGATTCTCAAGGGTTCAACCAGTCCTCGTGCTTCAAGTCGTGCTGGTTTCTTACCTTTGCTACTGTTCTTGCCTGTTGGTTTCGGTCCTCAGTTTGCTCCATACATTAGTCAGATCATTCCTGCTATCTTGAATGGTTTGGCTGACACCGACGAATCTATTCGTGCTACTGCGTTGAAGGCAGGTAGACTCATTGTGAAGAACTATGCCTCTAAGGCCGTTGATTTGTTGTTGCCAGAGTTGGAGAGTGGTCTGTTGGATGTTAACCATAGAATTCGTCTATCTTCTGTCGAGCTTACAGGTGATTTGCTCTTCCAGATTACTGGTCTATCCGGTAAGACTGAGATGGAGGAAGAGTCTGAACAGTCAGGTGCTGTTAATGCTACCCTTATGGATGTGCTCGGACAAGAGCGTCGTGACAAGGTTCTGTCTCTGTTGTTCATTTGCCGTTCTGATACTGCATTGGTTGTGCGTAATGCTGCTGTCGATATTTGGAAAGCGTTGGTTGCCAACACTCCAAAGACTATCAAGGAGATTCTCGCTTCTTTGACCAATATCATTGTGCGCCGTCTGTCGAACTCTGACGAGACTCAGCGTACAATTGCTGCACAAACTCTTGGTGACTTGGTTCGTCGTGTTGGTGCTAATGCTTTGTCTCAGCTTCTTCCAACACTTCAGGAAACTCTACAAGCCAGTGAAGATGATGGTGCTAAGCAAGGTATCTGTATTGCTGTCCATGAGCTGCTTGAGTCGACTTCTGAGAGTACCATCACTGAATACCAGGACATCTTTGTTGATATCATCAGATCTGCTTTGGTCAGTTCCTCAGAATCTGTCAGAGAAGCTGCTGCTCTATCATTTGACAGCTTCCAGAATATTGTTGGTAAGGTTGCCGTGGATGAAATTATCCCATACTTGTTGAACATGTTGCAGTCGCCAGACTCAGAGAGTGCCCTCCTTGCCCTGCAAGAGATTATGACTACTAAGTCAGAGGTGATCTTCCCAATCTTGATTCCAACATTGTTACAATCACCAATGGATGCCTTCAGAGCCAGAGCCTTGGGATCCATGGCTGAAGTGGCTGGTAAGGCACTGATCAAGCGTTTGACTAGTGTTATCAACACACTTGTTGGTGAACTTGTTAGAAAAGACTTAGACGGTGAGACAGAACAGGCATTGAAGGACTCATTTGACAAGATTGTTCTGTCTGTTGAAGATCATGAAGGTCTACATCCTCTACTACAACAGCTCTTGTCCCTAATCAAGGGAGACGATCCAGCTTCTCGTGCTGTCGTTTACCAACGTTTGGGTCCATTCTTCAACGAGACCAAGTTGGACTACACCATCTACACACAGGATATCATCACTCAATGTATCCTATCTTTGGATGACAAGGACGAAGACGTGGTCAAGAATGATATCGTTGCTCTGACAGCTATTGTCAAGAACCAGTCGAAGGAATCACTGGAGAGACTTGTCAAGCCAGCCAAACAGACCTTGGAGCTCACTGGTGTGTCTGGAGAGGATTTGTATGCCTTCTCTCTTCCAAAGGGTCCTAACGCTATCCTGCCTATCTTCCTACATGGTTTGATGTATGGTAGTAGTGATCTGAGAGAAGTTTCAGCCATGGCTATTGCTGACTTGGTTTCTAAGACACCTGCTGCTAACTTGAAGCCTCTGGTGACTTTGATTACCGGTCCATTAATCAGAGTTATTGGTGAGAGATTCCCAAGTGACGTCAAGGCTGCTATCTTGTATGCATTGAATGTTCTGTTTGGAAAGGTTCCTCAATTCCTGCGTCCATTTGTTCCACAGCTGCAGAGAACATTTGTCAAATCCTTGTCCGATGCTTCGAATGAGACCCTGCGTCTCAGAGCTGCTAAGGCATTAGGTACTCTGATTGAGTACCAGGCAAGAGTTGACCCGCTTGTTTCTGAGTTGACTGTCGGTGCTAGAAATGCTGAATCCACTGGTGTCAAGACCGCAATGTTGAAGGCTCTATTGGAAGTTATCAGTAAGGCTGGTGAGAGACTGAATGAAGGTTCGAAGAATGGTATTTTGGAGCTGGTTGAACAGGAGATCTTGGAAGCCGATGACAAATTGGCTGTTGCATATGCCAGATTGGTTGGTTCTCTTTCAAGAATCCTAACTAACGATGAGGCTTCCACGATATTGAAGACGAAGGTTCTTGATGGTACGCTGGAGGGAGATGACTCCTCAAAGTTTGCCATTCTGACATTGAATGCCTTCCTGAAGGATGCCCCACATCACATCTTCAAGAGTGGACTACTTTCATCGATTGTTCAAAGACTGATTGATGCTTCTAATTCTTCATCCACTTACATCAGTGACAATGCGACTGTCGCAATTGGTAAATTGTTGTTGTTGAATGGTTCAAAGGGATCGCCGGGATCTAAGGTCACTGAGGAGGAACCATTTGAGGTTTCCTTCCCATTGGTTGCAGATCTGACCTCACAGTTGGCCGTACTGACCCTGAAGCCAGAGAGTAACTCGTTGGACACGAGAAGACTGGCCCTAGTTGTGGTGAGAACTGTTTCTAGAGTCCAGACGACTCTGTTCACTCCACATCTTGATGTTCTTGGTCCTGCCGTCTTCTCATGTGTCAGAGATGTCATTATCCCTATCAAGCTTGCTGCTGAGAAGGCATACTTGAGTTTGTTCAACCTAGTGGAGGATGAATCTCTTGAAGGGTTCAACAAGTGGTTCAATGCATTGAGCGAGAAGGGCTCTACTGTGAACAATGTGCTTGGCTCTACCATCCAGTTGAGATCAATTGGTGACTACACTAAGAGAGTTGCCGTAAGATTGGCTGGTGTTGAAAGAGAAAGAATTGAGGCAGGTGGTGATAAGGAGACCCTCTACTCTGACAGAATTGAGGATGAAAGTGAGATTTGGGCTGTCGGTGGTGTTGACTTGTCCAAGGTTTAGATATATGAGTACAGAATGAATAGAAATTTCGAGTTATCATGAGACAGTAGCAACTACAAGCCAAAGAGTATAACAAACATGAATAATAATACACACCGGAAGACTGAACTCTAATGTAACAAATAACACAAACAACTGCAAAGGCCAGGCCATGAAGAGCAAGAAGGCCAAAGCTCATAAAGAAACCACGCCATAACGAACAAACCACTAATATAATATAATCACACACACACACAGACACGAACAAGGAACAAAGAAAACCAATAAAGCACAGCGCCACTTGTTTAAACAAGGGGTATCAGGCGCTCTTGTGCTCTCCCTCGCTCTGCCCGTCGTGCTTGAGGGAGCCGTCCTCCTTCTGTCCGTCGCTTCTTCCCTGTAGTGGCTGCTGGTAGCCGTAGTAGCCCCCACTCACTGCGCCGCCCGTCTGCTTGTACTGCTGGAGTCCCTGCTGGCTGACATACTGGGAGGCCGCGTCCTGGACAGGGTACTGGTTGTAGCCGTAGCCGTACTGGAACTGCTGCTGGGTCTGCGCCTGTGCGGCGGCAGCAGCGTCTGGCTGGGTGTGGTGCGCTGGCGGCTGGAGCTGCGGCGGCGTCTTCTTCTTCTCCTTGTTGTCAAAGGTGCCCGGCGTGTAGGTCGAGTTGGTGACCGTCACGGGGATGATGTTCTTTGGGTTGCTGTTGGCGGCGGCTGTGAGTCCACCAGAGAACTGCGGGCCCTGGTACAACTCCTTGATGTCCTTGACAAACAGTGGGTACAGCGCGTCGACAATGTCCTCATTTCTGGCCAGCTCGAGGGCTCTCTCAAATGGGATCCACACTCCCTTGAGGTTCATGGCGCCAATCTTGACAACGTATCTCACCTTCTCCGACTTGAGGATACCGTCTCGGCGACCCCTCGTCATTCCAGCGACATTCAGCAGCTTAGTACCGTTGATGAAATTGGTGTCCTCACGTCTCGACACAGAGATCCCACGGCTCTCCACCTGGTAGCAGACGGTGCCCTCGTCCTCCCAGAAAGTCGTCGTGAGCTTTGGACGCTGTGGCATCTGCGTCTGGTGCTCCATGAGTCCCGGGCCCGGCATTCCTCTGTTCGCAGGGGCGTTCATCACGGGCATGCCAACGTTTGAGGCAACCGAAAGCTGCGGTTGGTGCTTGTATGACGAGTTATCAGTACCAGCGGCCTGGACATTCGACTGGTAGCCGTAGGCATAGGCGTTTGGTGAAGCAGAGGCAGCTCCTGCGCCATAGTTAGGAACAGGTTGGTATCCAGCATTCATGTAGCTGCCTTGAGCATAAGGCAATGGGGCAACGTTTCCACCAGCTTGTTGGGCACCATATGGTTGTTGCTGCTGTTGGTACAGATTCTGTGGGTATTGCTGCTGTGGAGGCTGCTGCTGCTGTTGTATCTGCTGCAACTGATTACTGTAGTTGTGGGCCTGATTTTGATCATATTGGGAGTAGGCAGCGTTGTATGGAAAGCTCCCTCTGTTCATCTGGTTTTGTGCAGGGGTTGGTTGCTGGCTGAGCTGCTGTGGCTGTTGCTGTGAAGGGGTTTGGCCAGTTTGCTGCTGCTGTCTCTGTGGTGTCTGCTGTTGTTGCTGCTGCTGCTGCTGGAGAGGATTATATTGCCCAAAACCACTCACTGCAGCATAGTTTCCATTGTAAGAGGCAGAAACAGCGGAGGGATCATTCAGATTATACCCTTGACTTGCTGGTCTGGCGTTTCCGGCGTTCGCCTTGTTATCATATCCATATGGAGAGTGGGACATAATGGGAATAACAGTGACAGTATTTGCTCTATAATTAACACTTGAAAGGTAAAGAGAAAGTTGTTCTCAGTATGAAGACAAACCTAACGCTTATGAGCAGATGCAAATATAAAACAACGGTGGGCCACTGGTGAATTTGCGTATCAAAATCTATTGGAATCGTCGAGCAATGGGGCAAGATGATTGTTGATGGGATGGCCTGAATAATTTTTGAAGAAATACCTTTTTGTTTTGGTTTGAATGTAACACCTAAAGTGTGCGGGAAATGTGCAGGATAATCCTGTTCCTGAGAAGATCACACGTCTGGTCCAAACTGCGCAGTGGAAATACCCGTAAAAGCCAAAAAAAGATGGATATTGCGGGCTTATAAAGCGAACTTGATGTGAAGAGGAGTGACTCTTTTAGTGTCTGCAAAGATAGAAGAGAGTTGAAAGTTGACAAGGACTGAATAAAACTGGCTATTTTCACATTTATAAAATTGTTTAATTTCTTTTGATGGCTTTATGTAGGCAAAGTTCACTCACTTGGTGGTCAAACTTTAAACGGGAGCAATTTTGGAAATGAAACTGGGAGAATTCCGAAAATGGCGCAAGAGAATTCCTGAAAACGGCAAGAGCTGCGTCATTCGCGTTGCCACATTCAGTATAACTCCGCAAATGGCGCACCGCTTCTTTTCGCCAATGTCCTAATGCGGCAAGTACGTTCCTCAAGATCAGCAGGTGCGGCCAGTGGGAAGTCCAGAACCGTTTTGAACTACAGCAATTCACGGGAATTTCCTCAAAAGAGGAGCCGCTGCATATGTGGCTGCAGCGCGGATACGTTCGGTTGCAGCTGATGTAGGCTCATTCAGGTCGTGATTGGAGGATCAACCATATGTCGCACGCTCAAGATATACGGCGCAGTCATACATCTTTGCTCCCGCGCCTATATATACTCAACTCCGCTATAAACCGCAATATACGTGACCGGCGTCTTTGGTGAGTATCTTGCGGAAGCTGATATCATACCCACCAATGTGGTCGTCGGCAGAAGGTGGAACGACCTTCCTATTGGTTCAGAGCTATCAAGTTGCTGCTGGTTCATATTCAAGAAGTAACGGCTTTTGATACGGATTGTCCCATAAGCACGATCTACTGCTAGATTCTGCTAAACTGCGGCCCATGCACCGTTTTGTAAAGAGAGATAACGGTCTATCTGCGGCGATGGTACATTGACCAACTCCAACACACACTTGAAGTACAGTGCAACGCGACAAGCTGTTAATATAGTCTACTCGACTGTTAAATAGAATCATACGCCATTAACAGGTTAACACTATAACACGCGTGTCTTCAGCGTTATGGAGAGGTTGTAATTGGCAATACCGTAGTAAAGGGAGCGTATACCGAATATCAAATTAACTTTGCGGGCGCATGAATCCTGAAACAAACGTTTGGGCATATGTAATCGGGAGATTAATTGTGATTCATCTCATCTCATCAGCACGAGATAAATCGGACTTTTAATCTTCAGTGTTCTACATTGATCGATCTCAAGAGTGTCAGAAGCCGGATCTTAAACTTAATTCTCTATCGATCCGCGTAGTTGCACAGTACACATTTCGTTTCCTGACTGAGGACTGGAAGTATCGGCAAATAAGATTCACTTGTATAATAAGAACGAAGCTTAACTCTACATACGTTGGACCGACCAGATAGACCCCCTACATAATATGAACAGGAACTTTCTTTGATTTGAGGTACTTCCTTGTCACGTCGCACTTAGTAGCAGTAGTGACTACATAGTCGTGAAATTCATCAACTGTCCAGTTGTTTGATTGCCCACCCGTCGATTTCATCTTCAGGTACAAATTGCCGATATGCATGTAATTTGCACGATTCATTACAGCAGACCCGGGTAGACCCGCAGGGCTGCACACACGAAGCTCGTGGCAGTACAGCTGAGGCAGCACAGGTATGAGAGCCGTTTCTCAAGCACTTTTTCGTTCAAGATGAGCTTTACGTGAAGAACACAAGACTGGGAGGTGGTCAGATATGTGTCGTTGTTTGTCGAATACTAAAGAGAGCTGTGTGTAAAGACCTCGACTTTAACTACAATTTTGAACAGGTTGAAAGCGTCTGTTGATCCAGATTGTAATTGGGAGCTTCAAATATCGAAAATCACGCGTATATTGTGATATGTGTTCCCAATCACACTTATATACCTGAGGTGCATATCTCTTTAACAACAACGATCCCGAGGTCTAGCGGACTGAAATGTTATATCCATATAATACTCAGCAAAGGGGGTTGTCCAGTTTGTAGGTTTGCTCTGCTCGTATTCGAATACGAGCCGTCTCCCTCAGACTGGTATGCGCCTGGAGAAATCCGTTTCTCGTATCTCGAAGAGTCTGGGTTCTTGAAGAGCAGCACTTGAAGTTGAGTACTCCAAACAAAGGCGAGATCGAAGGCACTAAAAAAGCTAACAAAAGAGACCGCCAGTTTTGTCAGGCTTCAGTACATAATGCACTCATCGATCCAGATATATGCTCATGTGAGGTTAATAGAATTAAATTTGATGCCGCCCGACCAAACTGGGGTTCGACAGGGGCCAAATTCGTAAAGCCATCTTACTTGTGAAGGTCGAGTGAAGGCAGTTTCCGGAGCCACAGGGCCAACAGCGGCACTTGTGCTTGATGGAAGAATGTTGGCCAGTTTTTGCACATTCACATATTTCTCATTCTGACAACCATTGTATGCAGTCGTGTCTACGTTGGTGGGTTTAATCCATCGTAGTTTTTGAGGGATCTCTATAACTAGCTTGGTAGTGGCAGCTGTCCTGTAAAGCCCGTTAAGAGAGCAACAGGATTCAGTGTTAAGGAATATGTGCGGTGGTGTATCTGAAGACATCAAAAGTCTGAGATCTGATATTGTTAACCTGCTTGAAAGTTAATTGTAGGCGACTCGGGATGGAGGCTCAGCGTGAAAAGCGCACCAAACATTTTAACGTTGGTCTATGCATAGTTTAGGCCAATTTCTGTGGAGCGCGGATCGTTGTTCGAACTTATGTCGCAGGACAGGGGAATCGTGCCTCATCACGCATCTCATTGCGTCCACATCTGCGAACGAAACCTTATTGCCGTCCATCATCGATATATATAACCTAACGATCGCCATGTACGTCCATCGTCTGATTTTAACTCTTCTAGGAAATGCAATTGATTCTCTGACGTAGTTGACTATTTAGTGGTGACTCATTGCGTGGTGGGTGCCCGGTGTACTCGGGGCCCTGTAGAACGCTGGTTGAAAGAGCCACAAATCCACGGGTCGGTGACCCGGTATGGAGTGGGAGTGACCTCAGTGGTCCAACAGGATTTACAATAAGCAGCCAGTTCTAAGCAACCAGTTATTATAATTAGATGATTCGTGCCGAAACACCGAATGACTGCTCTGCCGAAAGGGTCTGGACTCCGAGATAGCTGCTTCTCGGTTGGAGCTTGGAAGGCATGTGAATCTCTTTGTACTGAGATCCTGTTAGGAGCATAACCGGGAACGAACTGCTTCCAAATTCCTGAGACCCTTCGATCTTAGATATTGAGCTTCCTTGCAAGGGTCCCGACACCTGAAGTGTATCAGTAGATTAGTAATAGTAGATCGAGGTCATAACTTTTATGGTTATCTTCAGATCTTCAGTCGAATCCTATGGAATATCTGTCAAAGGGAAAATCCTTACTGGTTCCAAGGTCAGACTTATACGCGTAACACTTCCTCGGTGAGCAGGA
Organism: Komagataea wickerhamii; assembly: GCA_030574915.1. Classification (NCBI taxonomy): domain Eukaryota; kingdom Fungi; phylum Ascomycota; class Saccharomycetes; order Phaffomycetales; family Wickerhamomycetaceae; genus Komagataea; species Komagataea wickerhamii. The sequence continues at coordinate 270,825 of JAJMFU010000009.1, forward strand.
AAACTTATAGAACTCTTCCACTGAAAACCTACTACCATGAAATAACCGTATAAGAACTAGTACTGGTGATCCATTTTAGTAATCGATTGATAATATTAGTTGGGATCTTAGGCGCCATAATTTGTGTGTTTTTGAAGATCCATCACCAGAAGGAATACATAAAATGTGCAATAATAGCCGGTAACGCCTTTAATTTTGCATTTAAATGTCTCAGGGATACTCTTTAAAGCGGTGTCAGTCAATTTTAGACTGTCTAGGTATGTTTAGTATCTCTTCTGTTGAGTAAATCGGCATGCCGTCGGATTTAGATTTTGAGGTCCTGCCATGGTTCCAAATGAGCTTTCAATTTAGATAAAGAGAGATTGCAAATCTTCAATTAAAGACGTTGTAGATTTTGAAGGACGAAAACACCTCAAATAAGGTCATTAGCACCATCTGAACACTACTATAAGTACCACTTTCCATATATAATACCCAAATTATCTGATGGCCTCTGAAGCTCTTGATCAAAAGACCCCCCGATTGAAGATTTTTGTGTCACACATGCACAAGTCACACTACAACTAGAGATGAGCTGCCTATACTGAGACATCAGTACCGCTGATAATAATACGTCAGCTGTAACTTCTGCATACGGTTAACTATCTACAGATCTTCTAGCTCTTTGCATTCCGCATTCCATTGTTGACTACACGCATAAGAATAGTACAATCAGATTGTTTATAGAAATATGAATATGGCAGCCAGTGCCTTTACCAACCTGGTAATCATTTGGTCTTTCTCTTCATGAGGGAACTAAAGAAGCCCTTCTTTGGAGCAGGTTGATCAGTTGTTCTTCTAGCGAATGGATTTCTGATCGAATGCTTGCTGATGGATTGGGCATCACTGTTATCCATAGGAACATCCTTCTGTGGAGAAGTCCGTCTTGAACTTGGTCTCATTGATGAAAACGTAGACTTCATGCTGAAACTTCTCACTGAATGCATGTCACTGTCGTCTTTGAGTCTATCTGGAACACTTGCTCTTGTGACAACAGACTTCTTCGTTGGTGCAGCAAGTGTGTCTGTTGGAGTGATGACACTGAAAACTGAAGGACGGTGGGGGATCTGGACTAGTGGCTCTTCAGCGAGAGGGTCTGGAAGGGCTTGTGCCTTCTCAGGGATGGCCACTGGAGCCGGGGAGGCTAGTGCCTTTGGAGATGATGGGATGGACTTCTTTGGAGATCTCAGTTTTGGTTGGAATGTGAACTCATCCTTCTTCTTTTCTTGCTTTGTGGTCTTCACTGGTTCAGGCTCTGGTTCTTCGTCGATTGGATCGTTTCCTCTGACCTCCTTGTACACTTCGTCCAATTCTCTGAGTAGTTCTTCCTTCTTGGATGCAAAGGTCTTGGACATATCCAGGATATTCATCGAACGAAGCAGCAACTTCAAGTCACATGCCAACGAGGCGACTTCGTAGATGACTTGCAACAGATGGTCTGGTGGAGCAGGAGAATCAGGAGAAGCCAGGTTCTCCAGTGTTGGCAGCATCTTGTCCTTTGGTAGGTTCTCATCAGACTTATCAGATGGCTCACCCTCTTCCTTTTGCTTCTTGTGCAGCTTAACATTTCCAACCAGACCTAGACCAACAGCCATATCATCAGAGTCACTAGTTGAATGTGTCTGCTTCTCAGAACTTGAATTTGTAGTAGCCTTGTAGATCTTGTCCTTTGCCAGTTCGAAACGGCCCTCTGGAACTTGGAACTCCATGGCAGAAGTACCATCAGAGGATTCAACAGGTTTGCCCTTAGATAGTGGGTCAATGCTTTCATCAATGTTGCTGGCAGATGGAGCAGTGGAGGGAGCTAATGGGTCTTCGTCTACCTCAACAGGCAAGGTCAATCTTCTACCATCTATCACCTCGGCATCGTCAACAGCGTGTCTTGCGTCAGTGTCTAGTTCTGACTCTTGGGATGGTTCTGGAGATGGTTCCAGTGGTTCCTCCTTGTTGGCGTCTCCATTGTTCTCTTCCACGTTCACCAGTGCTTTTGGATCAACACTGTCCTCATTAGCTGAAACCTTCTTTGAGCTTTTTGATGAAATCGTATCGGTTCTGAAGACCGGCTTGTCACTAGTGGAGAGCTTGCTCTGAGAGCTGTTCTCAGTGTTAGCCTTGTTGCTAGGCTCATCATCTTCATCATCACCAAAGCCCTCTTCTTCTTCGTATCCATTGTCCAAACTCATCTGCTTTGAAAGACTTGACTTTCCAATCGTAGTAGACTTAGTCGAACCTCTTCTGGCAGAACCATAATCAACAGAAGCCTTGGAACTGATTGGGGTCGATGAGAAGAAAGACGAGGCCTTTGATGCCTTTCTCAATAGAGAAAGATTCATGTAACCGTCATCAGCAGTATTCAGCGAGTCTTCAATAACCTTGAACGTTTGGTTCACATGTGGATGCTCATCATAAAAGGCTTGAATCTTGGTGTCATTGTGACGGTACATTCTCTTGACCTTGTCTCTGTATTGATCAACCAACTCACCAAACTCCTTGATGATGGCATTCTCCTTCTTACCAATGATGGCGTACAAAGCCTCAGCAATCAGATCATAGAGAAGTGGAAGCTCATAGAATTTTGCCATGAGGAATGTGTCAGTTGTAGTAGGAGTCAGCAACCACTTGTCACCGAGTTGACCAGTGAAAAGGAACTCTCCAAGTGCCTGGATGGTTGGTGTTGGGAATGGCAAGTACAGGGATCTTGGAATCAGCAGAGGCTCCAACAGAGTAGCAGTGTCCTCCTCGATTGCATGAGAAATAGACTCCAGGTTCGTCACTGAATCACTCACTGAGACATCATCTGCCTGACCACTGGAGGAACGGGAGACACCTCTCTTCTTGAATGGGATGTTTGATCTCAAATCCTTGAACTTGAAGCCTGAAGGAGACTGGTTTACCATAGATGAGACAGAGTTTCCCGATACAGAGCCTGCTGGGGTGTCTCTTAGGTGATCTCTTGAGTTCAGGGACTTCAGGGACGATTTTTGAGCACTGTCTAGCTGTGGAAGTGGTTCATTAGGAGGTGGAAGTTGTGCTGGAAGGCTGTCAAGGTCCACAGAGCTGACAGCACCAGTAGATGACGAAGTCATGGACATGTTTCCAGTGGAGATTACTGAAGCCTTTCTGGAAGTTGGTCCGCTGCTAGAACCTGGTGCAAAAGAGCCAGAAGCAGTGGAGTGTGGTGAACCAACTGACTCGTTCTCCTGGAAAGGTAGTCTGAACTGTGGGACTTCCTTCTCACTTGTTTGGCCCAGTTTGCTCATCATGATGACAGACTTTTTTGAAGTTCCCACAGATCTGACAGATTGGACTTCTTCCTGTTCGTCGTCTTCTTCGTTATACTCCTTCTTCGACTCCAAGTGGTGCACGGCTCTCGCATAACCCTTGGCCAGCAGCATATCAAAGCATCTTCCCCATCTCTTTCTCAGCAACATCAGTGGAATGCTCACTTTCTCACCATCAGCTGTTATGAATTCGAAGTCTGACAAAGAGGTACCAAATCTCTCAAAGGCATTTCTTCCCAGGGTCACAGCGTAGTTAGGGAACACTGATCTGATAGAACTGATCTTAGTCGAAGGGGAGATGTATTTGGAATACTCTTCGAAGGACGTATTTGGTCTCATGGATGAACTTCTTGTCCCATCTTCATGATGGGTGAATGAGTGGAAGATATTAGTGATTGGGAGCCCCACTGTGATCATCAGGTCGAATGTTTGGATCGTTGTAGAGTCTTCATCAGTTGGTGTTGTTCCAGAACCAAGAATGATCACTTTGTGGTGAGATTGCCATGTCAGGGCTTTCCATAAATAGAGTTCATTAGCTCTCTTACTGGCATCAATGTTCAATCTAGTCCATTTCTGAGAAGGCCCATTAAAGAGATAGACTTCAAACTCACCGGCGACATCATTGTACCCAGACACAATAATGTTCTGGCCAAAAGTACCTCCACTTGGGTATCTCAGACTGTTAGGCACCACAGAAGGTCTTTCCCTGACAGCATCAGCGAGTGGGAGTCTCAGACCGACAGAATGTGGGATGATAGGTAGTGTAACAATCGGATTGGTCACCAGATCAGAGGATTTATACTGTTGGCGTGGAGCCAGAATGTGTAGAAGCGAGTCTGCATTTGCGTCGTCTTCATTTGGGGCACCGGCAATGATAAAACTGGACTCACTGACAACCTTCAATTTCTGCTTTGCGACATCTGTGTAAGTCGACTTTGGATCAATTCCTGAGGCAGTAGAGGCGTGTCTTGAGTAGCTGCGCTCATTCAAAGTAAGGTTCATTTCAATTGTTGATAAGTAGACTTTTCTCTCAAGGTCGAATATGACGACATGGTTCAGTTCCTGGCCCAACTCTCCTCTTCCACCGGCAATAATAACACCAAGACGTGTCTCTCCAAGGCCTGTGGAATACGGTGACACAATCAGTGTGTGGTCGAATCTTGCAACAGTGCCGGAGCTGAACCCATCGTCGAGACAGGTCCATTCCAGGTTGTCGAGGTTGAATTCCCACAGGTCGTTCACAGCAGTCAGCTCCTCAGTGTCCTCATCGATTGTGAGTCCACCAAACATGTACACAGAGGACCCATGGTAGGCAAGCGAGTGGTAGAATCTTGGGTGTGGTCTGATCTGGCTGTGATTCCACGCTATTCTGGACCACTTCCGGTTCACAATGTTGAGATAGAAGAACTCATTGGACAGAATCTCTGACAGGTTACGCTTCTTCAGCGCCTGGAGCCGGCTCTTGATCTCTGCAACGGTGATGCTCCGCAGTGCGAGCCCAACGGTCAGTCCTCCATGTACGACAATACTCGATCTGGTGAAGGTGACTGCAGCACCCGTTCTGACATTCAGGTTCTCTCTATCGTCGCTGACTGGCTCAGGCAAGGCGAGCGTGTAGGCGGTGCTCTCCGAAGGCAGCAAAGGAGGCATTGCGACGGGCTAAGTGAGTGGTGCGCTAGTGGGACCGTCCTCCGCAATCAGAATTCGATAAGCAGTGAATCGAACCCTTATTGTACGCTCCTGATACACTACGAGTGTGTGGTATCAAAACTATCCTGGTAAAAAGTCGAGCCGAACTAGTGTCTGGCTGACATAACTCACATTCCGGTTGCCCAAAAGGGAAGTTTGGCGAAAAAATTGAGCAGCCTTTTGACGCTCTGCAACCTTATTTGCAGGAGAAAGCGAAATATTTTCGTACCTGAAGGAATTGGCATAAAGAGAGTTTTGTGTTTGAATCAGAGTTTGGAAATAACGTTCGATGTACGTTTAGTGGGCACAAATAGAGTTTAAGGGAGCGAGATTGGGTTGCCGAAAAGGCTAGTAGAAGAACTATGTACATTTACAAAGTTGTCACCTCTGTAAGTAGTTCTAGGACCCATTTTGCGATGCTTGTCGCTCTGATCGGTGTTGGATCTGACGAATGGGCCTACGAGGTCCCTGTAAAATGTTGGTTTATGCGGCGAAATATAAGTGGCCATTTAGTTGTTGGGTATGTTCCAGACTAACAGAGGTCAAATATACCGACCACTATTCAGCACCCTACCGTAGAATCTCCACCGGACCAGTGTCGTCTTCGGCCTCCCATTAACTCAGGCTGATTTCAGGATCTATTTCTGGGGTCCTGTCTCTTTTGTTTAGTACTTTCCTAATCGGGAAAAGTGATAGAGATGTCTGGGTGAATACTGTGGCGCAAACCATTTTTGCAACAAAAGAGCAAAGTGTAGTAACATGAATGCATTCTGCCCTCACCTACGCACACTACGTACCATAACAACCACTCAATCGCTCAATTCGACCAGCAAGATGTCAGGTGTTGAGGGACAGTCTGGAAAGAAGACTACTCCACAACAAAAGAGCGTCTTCCGTCAGACTTTGAACAAGGTAAAGAACGAGAAGACTTGGGTCTCTCCCTTCAGACAACAGAAAGTGGAACAGGGCACACCAAAGACTCCACAAAAGACCACCACAAAGGCAGCTCAATCCCCAGAACAGCCAAAGTCTGAGAAGAAGACTGAAGAACCATCTACCGCGAATGGCGACGCTTCCGCCTCAGAAATCGCTACGGCTGCCTCTGCTGGTGCTCTAGCCTCAAAGCCAGAGGCTGAGGCTGAAGTAAAGGTCGACGCAACTGCCACTGCCGCTGCCTCCAAGGCCATTTCATCAGAGGAGAAATCCGAGAAGAAGCCAAAGAAGGTTGTTGAAACTGTCGTTGACCTCGGTGGTGGTTTGAAGCTTCCACAGAGCAAAATCGACGAGATTGCCAAAGCCAGACTCGCAAAGGACTTCACTGCCATTGACACAAAGGCTTCCGAGCAAACTAAGCTCAGAGATTTGAAGAACCAAAAGAAGAGAGAGCTGAAGGAGCTCAAGGACCAAAACAAGATCAACTCCAAGTTTTCGATCTTCAAGAAGAAGCTTGATGCTGACAAGAAGACCTTGAACGAGACTAATGCTAAGCAGAAGGAGCTAGAAGCTTCTATTGCAGACATTGATCAGCGTATCAAGAGTTTCGACAAGAAGACTTTGGAAGAGATTGAACAGGCTAAGCAAGACCACACTGAGAGTCTGGCCAAGGCTGACGACAAGCTAGTCGAGCACAAGGAGCAGCACGCCATTGACACCGCTGATCTTGAGGAGTCCAAGCAGAAGGAGATCCATGACTCTCAGGTTACCCAAAAGAAGCACGAGATTGTTACCAGGGTTCTTCACGCAAAGCAATCCGAATACGAGTTGAACCTGGAGCTACTACAGCTACAACTGAACCAGAAGAACCGTGAATTGAACAAGCAAAAGGATGTTCACTCTGAGCACACTTTGACCAAGGAAGAACTCGAGGGTAAGATTTCATCATTGAAGGCTACTATTGAGGAGAACAACGAACGCATCAAGAAGGCCGAGAGTGAGGGAATTGAGTCCACCAAGTCCTTGCAATCTGCTGAGAGTGAACTCGAGCAGTCCAAGTCGTCTTTGGACAAGATCAAACTCGAGCTAGAGGCCTTGAGAGCCGGTAAGGGCGACAGACTGAACAGATTGCAAGATGCTGAGACCAAGAGAAAGAACTACGAAGATGAGCAAGAGCGTCTACGTAAAGAGGCCGAAGAGAAGGCAAAGAGAGAGGAGGAGGAACGCAAGAGAAAGGCCGAGGAGGAGCGTAAGCGTCTTGCCGAAGAAGCTGAACAAGCTAGAATTGCAAAGGAGGCTGAAGAAGCTAGAATTGCCAAAGAAGCCGAGGAGGCTAGAATTGCTAAGGAAGCTGAAGAAGCTAGAATTGCCAAAGAAGCCGAGGAGGCTAGAATTGCTAAGGAAGCTGAAGATGCTAGAATTGCAAAGGAAGCCGAGGAGGCTGAACAGGCCAGAATTGCCAAAGAAGCCGAAGAAGCTGAGAAGGCCAGAATTGCAAAGGAGGCCGAAGAAGTGAAGGCTGCTAAGGCCGCTGAGGAGAACAAGGCTGCCGAGGAGGCTAGAATCGCTAAGGAGAAGGAGGAAGCTGAAGCTGCTAAGGAGAAGGCTGCTATTGTTGCTCCAGTTGTTGTCACATCTGCTGTCCCTGTTGCTACCACCGCAGTTCCAGAGGCTACTGTCTCAAAGGCTGCTGTTTCCTCTCCTTCTTCACCAGCTGCTACCTCCAAGGCCGCTGTGCCAGCTGAAGGTACTGCTTCACCAGAGGGAAAGAAGAAGAAGAGATTCTCTGGATTGTTTGGCTTGAAGAAGGACAAGAAGGACAAGGAGGAGAAGAAGTCTAAGAAGTCTGGAAAGTCTGTGTTGCCTGTTATTGGTGGTGCTGTCGCTGGAACTGCTGTTGCTGTCGGTGCCGGTGCTGCTGCCGGTGCTGCTACAGGTGCCGGTGTCGCTGGTTCTGCTGTCGGCTCTGCTGCTAATGCTGTCACTCCTTCAAAGATCACTGAGACTCCAGCTAAGACTGTTGAGACTCCAGTGAAGGAGACTGCACCAGTTGAGAACATCACTGAGCCTGAAGTGAATGAAACCGTTCCAGAAACCGAAGCTTCTGCTGTCGAGGAATCCCTTGCCGAGGCTAAGGCTGACGATGTCGTTGTGCCAGAGCCTGAAGTTGAGGAGAAGGTGGCTCCAGTTGAAGCAGTTGAGGCACCAGTTGTCACCAAGGACGCTGCTGTTGAGGCTTCCGAAGAGCCAAAGGTTGAGACACCAGCTGTCGAGGCTGAAGAATCCCCAGTTGAACCAGAGACCGTTTCACCAGTTGTCGCTGCTGCTGAAGAGGAACCAGTCCAAAAAGACGAACCTGAAGTTGAAGCACCAGTGGAATCAGAAACTGTCACTGATACTGCCCCTGCTGACGCTGTTAAGGAGGTTCTTGAAGGTGCTGAGATCACCAATGTCACTGGAACTGAGGTTGTTGCTGATGTTGTGAAAGATGGTGACGAACAAATTGTCGCTATCCATCCAACTGACAAGGATGTTGTTCTGGAGGAGATCACTGCCGAGGAGGCAAAGAATACCGATAATGTCATTGCTGGTATTGTCGGTAACGATGCTTCTATCCAGGAGATCAGCCCTGAGATTGTCAACAAGGAAGCTGCTGCCACTTTGGCTACTCCTCCACAGACTGCGGATGAGGAGACGAAGGAGGAAGTCATCCCAACTGGTACCTACTCAGAACCATCTGCTATCGAGATCCCACAGGAGCAAAAGTTCACTGTTTCAGACAATGTTGTCTCTCAAGAGCCTGAGATCAAGGAGAGTTTGACTACTTCACCAGATATTAAGGTCGTTTCAGCTTCTGAGCCTCATATTATTGCTCCTATTCGTGCTGTCACTCCTGAGGTTGCTTCATCTAGAGAGTCTACTCCAGACCCAGAGACCACGCCAAAGGGTAAGAACGCTAAGAAGAATGCGAAGAAGAGAGCTGCAAAGAAGAAAAAGGCCTTAGCAACTGCCACCGTTGCCACTGGTGTCGCTGCCGGTACTGCTGCTGTTATTGATGCTGCTCAGAACTCAGAGAAGAAGGCTGTTGCTGATGTTTCTGCTGATGAGCCTTCTGAGAAGAAGGATGTCGTCTCTGAGCCAGCTGTCGCCGCTGCTGTCGTCTCCGATGAGAAGCCAAAGGAGGAGACAGAGCCAGCTGTCACTGAGGCCCTAACTGAGACTCCATCTGAAGCCGTTACCAAAGCTGCAGAGCCAGCTGTTGAGCCAGTTATTAAGGAGTCTGAACCAGCAGTGGCTGAGGCTTTAACTGAAGCTCCAACTGAGACTGTTGCTAAGGCTTCTGAACTCTACGAAGAGCCAAAGCCAGTTGCTATTCCAGAAGACCAGAAGTTTGTTGCTGTGTCAAGCCCAGTGACTCCAGAGTCCAATGGTTCTGCTGCTGCTGTTGATGCTCCTGTGGAAGAGACTCCTGTTGAGAAATCTGCTACCGAAGAGACTCCAGTTGAGAAGGCCTCTGAAACAGCTTCCGCTCCACTGTTCCCAACTTTGGATCCAAAGCATTCAACCACTCTCCCAGCTACTACAGCTACCTCTGAGCCACAATCCAAGGGTGCTGCTATCCCAGCCGCTACTGCATCAAAGAAGTCCGTGTCCGACTCCTCCCTGCCTGCTAAGACTGCCACCAATCAGAGATCACCAAGAGCTGAGAAGCCATCTTTCCTCAGAAGACTTTTCAGATCCAACTCTTCCAGATCCCGTTCTACCAGTCCGATCACCTCTAGCAAGTCCTCACTAACTGCTGAGGGTAAACCAACGTCCAAGAGAATTGGTTCTGACACCCAAGGTGGTCCATCTGCTAAGAAGCAACATGTTGCTGCTCCAGCTGCTCCAGTTGTTGCAGAGGCCGAGAAGAAGGATGTCAAGGCTACTTCTGATGTTGCTGGCCTAGCTATTGGCGGTGCTGTTGCCGCATCAGCTGCTGTTGTTGGTGCTGCTGGTCTCGGTGAAGCAAAGGAGGAGGAGGAGAAGTCCACCCCAACTGAAACCAAGACTAACGATGATGACCTGTATTCTATCAGAGAGGAGATCAGCTACGAATGGTTCAACAAGGACGAGGAAGCTGCCTTGTTTTCCAAGGTTATCAAAGCCTAAGTGAGTTTTCCTAGTCCTCCACATCGTCATGATATTCCCACTGTTTTATTAGTCGACCAGAGTCTGCTGGCCTCATTGTGAACTACTACACAGAACGTTTTTTTGTACTGCTTTTTGTCCTGATTTGAACCGGAGTGTTCGTCTATACCTTTCTTTTTTGTACTCATAGTATACCTAATTAATCCTAATATTGATGGAAGAGACATAAATGTAGATCATGTTATGACACACAGCCATCCGAGTGTGGCATAGACAAGGCCCACAGGATATATAGCGAGGAAAACTCTCCCTGGTAGCACACCATTGACTTTGAGGTTAACTGTTGCGGCATAGACGGCCCACGAGACAAATATCACGTAGAGGATGAAGCGGATGAAGCTCCATTTGATGAATATGGACAGAGTCGCACTGATAAGCAGTGGGAAAAGTGCATAGCCCGTGGTGGAGAGTGCATTGAAGAAGGAGATGGTTCCTCCTAGAAGTTGGATGTTTATAGCGATAACAGCGAGGGTCAACCACACCATTGCAAAAACACCTGAGAACACTTCAGAACTGGAAGCTTGTGGGGACAGAACACCTAGAATGACACTGAAGGCAAGGATAAAGATAAGAGGACCCCATAGATCCCAGTCGAGCTTCTTGAGGTCGGCATCATCAATTGGTGTGTTTGCAATATCGTTCTCCAGGTCCTGCTCGATCTGATCGTAGTTGATACCAATGTTGATACCTGAGTTTCTGGCAGCAAGAATGAGGTTGTGCTGTTGAACTTTAGCGAGCTTAGATAGAGAAGCAGGCCAGACGACAGCGAATAGTCTCTTTCCAATTGCTTTGAGGTCTCTTTCGAGTGTTTTCCATACCGGTTCATCTAACGTGTCACCACCAGAGAATGCTCTCTCTTTGACTTGCTCATTCTTAATGATGGGGTTGAAGGAGGAGGACAGGTCGATGTTCGGTCTGGCAAAGGAGGTGAAGTTGAAGTACGAGCTGGATGAATTGGTGTTCTGTTGTTGCTGTTGTTGTTGTTGTGGAGTGGGTCTGTTGTTCTTATTGGCAGGGGTTTCCACGTCAGGCTCGATGTAATCTGGGCCTAGATCGAAGTCATCTGCCTCGTCTGGGTTAACACTAACAGGCTTCCACTGTGACATGGTCAATTGAGTCTCTTGTAAGGCAGGCCAAAAAAAGAAGTGAAGGTGTTGTCAGAAGTTAAGCATCGGTTTGTAATCATAGCCAAAGCTAAGAGATTGTTCACATCCGTTTCTATTCATCATTTAGGAACACCCCTGCAAAGAATCGAACCGTCAATCTTTGTAGGGAGGACCGCCTGGCCCTCTCTCCCGGGAGATTTTCCCGCTGCGCTAGGCAGCATCGTAACCCTGTTCAAAGGGCCTTGTTTGGTGTAGAGGTGTCTGGGCGCGTGCCCCTACCAATTATTACGTAAATACCCCTCAGTTTCTTTTTTTCGTGTGATCATTTGGAATATTCCTCCGCCTAGAGATAGCGGGTGTTTAGGCAGGACTCCGCCTAGGGGTCTTGTTGGGTCCAGCCTTGCGAGCAGGTGTTCTGCTGATAGTCCTTAAAGTGACTTGAGAAGTGGGAACTAGTACCAATCGGATCAGCTGAGTCTGTTTAGATGGTCAGAACTATCAAATTACATACTGGTTCTCTAGTTATTCCCCAATTCTCGTGATTTCTACTACTATAATTTTATCGGTCCAATCTCCGCCTTTGTTACTCCGGATTAGTGAAGAAAAAAACACTGCAGCGGTATAAACTTACGAACAAAAACACTGACACCTTCCCGCTTAAACAATACCAGAAAAGTGAAGCCACTGCCCACTAGACAGTCACTTGAACCACTGCTGTCCTAACTATTTCCACTACAACTTCAGGGAAAGCAGCCTACATACATCCCACGTGAAAACTGGCACCAATAAGCCTTACTAATTACTGATTTCACCTCATCATCACTTAGTTATGGAGGAATCGAAAGTCCCGCCAAAGGATCCCAACGCCCTGGTCATGGACGACGGGAAGGTCTATAAGATCCAGAAGGTGCGCCAGCGGAAGATCCACAGCTGTGTCGCCTGCCATTCCAGAAAGATTAAGTGCTCGCGAGACCGCCCCATCTGTGTCAACTGCGCAAAGAACAACATCGAGTGCACATGGTTCGTCAACGACAGAGTCTCCAGGGGAAAGAAGAAGAAGGACGAGGATCGCGAGGCCGAACAGCAGAAGAAGCAGGAGCTCAAGGAGTACATGATGAAAGCGCAGTCAATAGTGAAGACCCTTTCACAGTCACCTCAGGCACCAAAGGCGACAATCCAGAGACATTCATCCCACAGTTCTGGCCCTGAAGAGCACCAGCAGCTCACACCACCGGGATCGATCCATAGTGACGATCTGCTTCACCATCATCACAGCTCTGCATCCCCTGCCATGACCTCAGGCAGATCGAAAGATAAAGGTCTATCTTATTCAGACTCTGAAAGCCACACGAGTAACGACAGTCTCACACCGCCAAAGCTGGACCCTCAAGTACTCCCCACGGAGAAGCAGCACTCTCTCTACCAATCGCCAACATCTGGTTCCTCACATTCCATCAGCAGCCTCTTTGATTCCAGGGTCCAACCCGAACTGACAAACAACCTCAATAACTCCATTCTCAGTGACTTTGAACTCCGGCAGCGCACTCCACAGCCTTCTGTTCCAGTGAAGACTCAGTATATCGATTACTCACTGCCATCAGTAACCCAACTCAAGCCATTCAGTACCCCATCGAACAGTGCCTTCCACTTTGGACTGCCTCTGATCCTGATGCCAAAACAACCAGATGACATACCCGAAGAGAAACTTCAGGAGATCTTTGGTGCACTGCCAACCAAAGAGAGATCATACATGCTGGTGAAACGATACATGAAATCTATACATCCGGTATTACCGATCTTGGATATGAGAGAATTCACCAAACAGCACGATGATTTCTGGCATGATAAGTTGAATAACAAATTGGAGTTTGTCAGTTTGCTCTTGACTGTCCTGTATGCTGCTTCCAAGGCAGAATGTTTTGAGTTCAGTTATGATGAGATCACGAAGTTTGGTTTGAGTAATGAGATCCACAAGTACTTAAGAGTCGCAAGGGTTGCTCTTACTGCTATCAATTACCCAAATGTGTTTTCTTTGAAAGTGTTACAAAGTGCTGTCATCCTCCAGAGTACTCTGGAGAATCCATCTCTGGTTGACGTGACGATATTGGTGCGGATTGCCCATATGATCAAGCTTCATAGAGATCCAGCTACTTTCCATAACATTTCTGATTCAAGTCTGGTACAGCTAAGAAGACTGTTATGGTGGCAGATATTCTACCTTGATGCAATGACTTCTTTGAAACAGTTCAACCAACCTGTGATCAGATTGGACGAGTTTGACACTTCTCTTCCAGTCGAGTATGTTAACGGCACGTTGAGTTTTGAGATGTTTTTCTTGAATGGAAAGTTCAGATTCACATTAATCTTGAACGAACTGACGAGATTCATCTATGGTATTGCCATCTTACCTTTCAACACAATTCAGTTACTGAAGCAGAAGATTGTGGATTTGCACATTTCGTGCAATGCATCGATCATGAACCTAGAAAGTTTCGAAAGATCTGCTAAGCTCACATCTGATGAAGTCAACTTCATTCATTGGTCAAAGTCCGTGTTGAGTACTTATTGTGATAGAGCTACTCTATTGTTACAGAAGAAGATTATTCTGGCCCATGTCATCAACACGAATGAAGAAGGCAATCATCAGATCTTCAGTAACAGTTACAACCAGATGGTGAACAACAAGAAGTCGCAGTTCAGTATCAACTCTTTGTTCAACGTCAATGTCAATATCCAGCAGTTCAGACCTGATGGCAATATGACTTCATACTCTTATGATGATTTGGAGAACAACTTGATCCCCGTTTCACTTCATTACCTGTATGAGTTCTGGAAGAATAACAACGATGACATCTACAACGGATTCAACTGGGAGATCAGAAACAATCTACCATTTGATGCTATAATTCTGATCATCACAAACTTGATTTCTGATCTTGAACGCAATAATCCATACCAGGACGGGTATGAACTCAGAAATGATATCAGATACCATCTCCTTGACAAGACACTGGACTTGATCTTCATCAAATTCGATAACAAGAAAAGATCCATCATTAAGAACTGTTTCACCCTGATTAGATACTTGTTCCAATTACTGAGATTGAAATACCTCAGAAATGACAATGGAAACGGAAATCTGAATGAGTTCGACACTTTCTACACCGAGCAGATCATCCCAAAGCCATCAAATGGGTCCAGCTCAAATTACTTCAAGCGTGAATCTACCACTGCTCCAACGAACTTCACGAACAACCCAAACAGTATCAATGCCATCCTCAATGGAACCCACAGAAACCAGGCACCAGTTCAAACGACGTCATGTTCAGAGATAGCACCAAGAACGATGCGTGCCACAGCCGGTGGTTATAACAGCACTATAAGTCTCAGTGATGCACAGTCAGGTGGCTCGTTGAATGGTATTGGTGTGAGTGATATGTTTGTATGTGGTCTGACGAGCGATGTTGGTAATGGTGGAGGAAACACTGGAGGAGCTGTTGATGAGAGTTACAAGGAGCATGAGTTGCAAAGAATCAAGTCGCAGATCACGAGGTTCCTGAAGGAGGAGAGACTCAATGATGATGATCCTTTCAACAACAAGTTTTACATCTCGATCGAACATGAAGTGAAGATATTGATTCAGAGATTGATTCAAAAATGATGAAAGTACGATCATATATATAGTGATGTTTTATGAACGTGGTTATGGCTGGGTAAATCAATCAACTGAGAATCTCACCTTACAGACACTATAGAAGTCTCTTTTCAAAAGATCAATCAGCTGGTACCATGCAGCTGATATCTGCAAATGAACCTATATTACGACAGGGGGGTCTATCCTTGTTAAACCTTGTATCAGCATTTAGTTCTCTTCTCCTTTCATTTCTCAGTTACTAGTACTTGAACCTAAGGCTACCAGACCCAGAATGATGAACTGTATTCTAGACAGACTAGTTGAATTGTAACATGTTTGTACTTATTTCTGCGCGCCTTTTCTAACGTAACCCAAAAAAAACTGCGCACACTAATTAAAAAAAACTGCGCGCACTTTTCCGGCACAGCCCGATTAAAGCCGGAAAAAAGTGCGCAACTGCAGACAATAGCCCTCGACTCTCGAGTGAATTAAATACCGTAACTACTATCCGAACGCACTAAACTTGTGGCGAGTTTATAATTTAGACAGGACAGTTCGTTTAGTTCCCTGCGCAGGTACTGCTACAATCTATTGCACTCTGACCTCTGACCTCTGTTTATGCCCTCGTTGTGACCCTTGAGACTCTCCTACGGATGGACAACTATCACACTTACGACACCGAGACGAAACTTGACCCAGCGTCTGCTGATGAGCTCGCCCTCTTCGAGAAGAACGGGTTCATGACACAGATGGGCGACACGATGGAAGAAACGACCAAGTTCCTCGACGCTGAGATGGGCCTGCCGGAGCAAGATCCATTGCCATCTCAAACGCAGGAACTTCAGCACCAAATCCCGACAGTCACAGTCAGCCAGATGGACAAAGTGATAGGTGGCCACAATGGAATGCACAACACTCAGCCCATGGAGAGGAATTTTGGCCATATAGTGGAGTATAATGGTGATAATGGGTATCTGGACACACCACCAATCGACCACAGACGGCGCAACTACGGACAAAATCAGCAAGATTTGGACAATAATGAGCTGCTGGATGTGATATCATGGGACTTTGGGCTCAATAATAACTACGCAGAGTCACTGACGCTGGGTTCTGACTCGAGAACGTCAGCGGAGTACTTCTCCAGAGCTTCAAATGAGTTCTTTACCAGATCTTCGAATGAACTCTTTTCTAGAGACTCGACTGAATTGTTTGACACATCCCTGTCAAACATTGACAGTCTGGAGGAGGTTGAGTCTAGAAAGACTAGATTCACAAACTCCATCTCCAACTCCCTTTCGTCTATCTTCAAGAGTGACAGCAAGCCTTCGAGGTTCAATCTCAAAGGTATTAATCCCCTCTCTACACACAGAGACCCAACTGTTCTGGCACAGACACTTCCCAACAACTTAGTTGACAATGTCGAGAACTTGTCCATTGGGAACGAAGGTGGGATGATCTCAGACAATAGCGAGTTAGTCCAGAACAAGAACATGAAGAACATACATCTTAACAACATCGACCATGTTTCAAAGAAGAAGAGATCCACTACAAACAGTATACTCAGCTCACTCACTAATGCAAGATTGGGCTTCAACTCTAACAAAGACAAGAAACCTCTGCGCGAGACGGTGATAAAGGAAGAAGTGGAGCCTACTTTGGAGATTCCTGGTGAAACTCCACTACCTGAGTTTGATCAGGAGCTGGAGATGGTGATATCCCTGGCATCAAAGAACTCGTCATATTATAACTTCAACAGCCCCAGAACTTCCACTGACACTCGCTACACTGATGCACTCCAGGTCCAGCCTCAGGACCCAAGATTATCTTCCGAGTTGGACATGGACTCGATAATGGAGGACGATGACAACGAAGTTGAATCATCGATTTCACCAAATGTCAAAGAGGAGAAACCATCTCCAGATTACGCTGCGTTGTTCTCAGATGTTGGTGCCACGAAGAAACGGTCTAAGACTCTCTCATTCAAGAAGATGTCCCGTTCCATCAACTCTGACCAGCAATCCGCAGAAGGATCACAGTCTGATCTGAACAGCATTGAAACTGCAGAAAGGGAAGAGAGAATCAAAGAATACCCATCAATTGGAGAAGACGGCTCCATTCAGATCATCCCAATGAAAGAATCCACCCGTGGTAGAAAGCCTGCGTTGGAATTCGACGCTTCAAAGACCTTTGTCTGTCACATCTGTCAAAGAAGGTTC
The DNA here is from genome assembly GCA_030574915.1 of Komagataea wickerhamii. Classification (NCBI taxonomy): domain Eukaryota; kingdom Fungi; phylum Ascomycota; class Saccharomycetes; order Phaffomycetales; family Wickerhamomycetaceae; genus Komagataea; species Komagataea wickerhamii. The sequence goes on from JAJMFU010000009.1 coordinate 287,917, forward strand.
AAGAGACAGGAACATCTGAAGAGACACTATCGCAGCATTCACACGAATCAGAAGCCATTTGAATGCACAATCTGCGATAAGAAGTTCTCAAGAAGCGATAATCTCGCTCAGCATATGAAAATCCACGAGAAAGAGGGAACCATTGCCCCGCAGACATCTATTTAAATCATGCCCTTAATGAAGCCACACCACCAATCATGATCACAACCTAATGAACGACACACAACATCATATATATAAATTTATATACTAATAGCTAAATCAATCATACACCGTTTGCACTTTAGGCACTATAACACAACTTTATAGAATATTAAACGAACTAAATTATGCACTGTAATGGTTGCTCTTCTTGAACAGATCCAGGTTGAACTTCCATAGTTTCAAACGAAGGATGAGGTATGCTATGAGTCTATAAATGACACTCACACAAAGAAGCACACCAAAGTATTTATCGTAGTTGTCATTAAGCAGGCCATATTCCCTCAACACATCAGTACCATTGGCGAATATGCAACTCCCGTCAGGATTCTGTGTGGCAGCGTCACAAGTAAACTTGACACTTTCAGGGAAGCCCATATTGATAGCGATAGCGATCCCGTACTTTAATGGACTCAGATAATTGAAACCTTTGAGAACACGATCCATACTCAACGCCATGACACCAGCCATGAACGTACCAATTGATAGTATTACCGACACGGAATTGACAGCGAATCCAGCGTGGTGGAACAGCGTGTTGGTGATGATTCCGAGACTTTCACCACAGAAAAGGATCATCCAACTGAGATACGCCACAGAGAAGAAGAATTCCACAGTTCGTGGTAGACCAGCAGCCATTGCGCACAGAGCAGAGAAGATCAGCGAGGCGAGGATCTCAAAGGGGATCTCAACGAGTGTGTAACTGAGAAGGAACGGTGCGACCGTATAGACACGGTCATTGTATTCATGATAGAAGTAATCACGCTGTTGTGGGTATGAGGACAAGTTGTTGAGCATTCCGGCAAAGTAGAGGGCACTGTATTGTTGGATGAGTCCGAGTCTCGTCTGGATGCTTTGATAGTCATTGCGGACCTGTGCGGTGAACAGCGTCAGCACGATAGCCAGCCCCATAACGTTGAAGATACGTCCAATGACGATGTTTGGGTCTCTGAAAGTGGTGAGGATGAATTGATGGAGGATGGAGATGAAGGAGATGAGGAATCCCGCTGGTTTTCTGATGAATCTGCCGTAGATTTGCTTGAATTGGGACATGTCGATCTGTTGGATGTTAGGGACATGGACTAGATTACGAGGATCTGATGCCCATGAGTCTAAGAGGAGTTGGATTCTCTTCTTTGAGACGGTTTCTTTGTCGATGCTTTGGTTGTTCACGGAAATGAGGTCAAGGACATGGTCAGCTGAGTTAGTGAGCTTTGGACATGGGAAACCTAGTCTTGTGAAGTAGTCAACCATCTCATTTTGTGCTCCATTGTACCCAACAACACCGCCTTTGGCCAGTAGTAGAACCTGTCCGAATCTGTTGAAGAGATCTGATCTCGGTTGATGAATGGTCAATATCACAGTCTTTCCCTCATCAGCGAGGGTTTGAAGGATTTCTAATATCGACGAAGCTGTGAAACTGTCGAGTCCAGAGGTTGGCTCGTCTAGAAGAAGAACCTTTGGATTGTTCAATAGCTGGATTCCAATAGCGACTCTTCTCTTCTCACCACCAGAGATACCCTTGAGGAATTGACTCCCAATAACAGTATTGGCACAGGCCTTGAGACCCAACTTACCAATGATCTCATCCACAATAGCTTGTCTTTCACTCTTTGTTCTGTTCTGTATTCTCAAGTCAGCAGCCAATGTCAGAGTCTCCCTGACACTAAGTGTAGGCAATAGATGGTCATCATCCTGCGACACATAAGAACAGATCTTGTTCACCATTTCAGTTGACACTTTGTAGTTGTTGAATAGGAGTTCACCAGTCGTGGAGTATTTGTTCACCAAGTCAGAGCTCAGTCTTCCAGATACCAGATTCAATAGTGAAGATTTACCCGAACCTGATGGGCCCATGATGGCATTCAGCTTCCCTGCTTTGAACACAGCAGAGACATCATTGAGGATAACCTTGTCCTGCCTCTTCCTGAATCTCCCACCTAACATCACTGACAAGTAGACATTTGCCACAGAAATATCAATAGCTTCGTCATTCTCATACTTGGCCATTGTCAGATCAGGTTGTGTACCATCTCTTTCCTCATAGTTTGCAACGGACTTGATCTGCTTCGATAGTGAGATATCAACCTTCTTGAAGTGTAGAATGACACCACCAACTATGTAGAACACAATCACATAACCAAGGATAACCACCAATGGAACAGCAGTCCAGTTCTCCCAATACCCATAAGTCTGTAGAATGTACTTCCCATTGTACGCATTGCAACTGACGTTATCAAAGTCTCCAATTGGACAGTCTCCATAAAAGCCCGTGAACTGATTGGATAACAATCCACCAAACCCATACCACACATAGGCGATATATTTAGTCCATTTCACATACACAGGCATAGTCTGCGCATTAACGAAGTATCCACAAGCAAAAGACTGAAGAGTGAAGTTAAGGTTAGCGACAAGGGATGCCTTTGCAAAGTTTCTCGAGATGGCCGTTCCCAGCACGGCGAAGGTCATCGAGGCGCAATGAACAAGCAAGATAACCATCCAGTACACAAAGAAGCTCCTGGCTGTGCGATTGAGACCAAACATGAAGAACGTGGTAATTGAGAACAGAAGCGAAACGAGAATATCCTCAGTGAACAGCTTCGATAACCTTCTAGAGATTAGGAACCCTGGCACTGTCACACACTTGTCTGCCCTTTCACGGTCAAAGATCTTGATATCTGAAAGCGTCAGTCTATACGTCTCAAAGAGCAGCATCAGATACCCTTGAAGCCCATTGGCAGAGTACAGAGCACCGGCAACAGTTCTGATCCCAGCAAGGTCCCTCGGTGGCCTGAAGAAGACCCACCCACACATGAGACCCATGAGGATGGACTCAGTACATAATGAGAAGAAGGTGCTTTTGTCTCTTATCGTAAGCAGGGTCGTTCTTCGTATAAGCACTTTCAATTCTCTGAAGAATGGTGCCTTAGTGATGACGACATCGTCCTTATCGTTATGCTTTTCTGTTACGTCAGGAAGTTGCTGATACGCCCTCCAGTGGCTGATGAGCTCTGAGACCCTTTCTATTCCTTGCTGCTCCGCCTCACGAGTGCGTAGATCAACAGTAGTGACATCAATGAGGAAGTCCGCCGGGTTGACAGACTCTGGAACGTCATACCCGAGCTCATGGAAGTACTCTAGGACTTTATCAACCTTGTCGTTATACACTGTCTGGCCCTGGGACAGAATGCAGAGGTAGTCGAAGAGGAAGAAGATGTCAGATCTCGGTTGGTGAATACTCACAATGATTGTACGTCCCTTAGTGGACAAACTTTTCAAGGTCTTGACCAGAAGGTATGCGGAATGTGCATCAAGACCAGTTGTTGGCTCATCGAGAAAGAGCAGTGAAGGGTTGGATAATAGCTGAATACCAATACTGAGTCTTCTCTTCTCACCACCGGATAGTCCCTTGTGGGTAGAGTCACCAACCAGCGTATTTGCACAGTCTTTAAGTCCCAGTTCAAGGATAACTTCTTCAACAAGTCTGAGTCTTTCTTCTGTTGTGGTGGAGTCTGGTAATCTTAATTCAGTAGCGAATTGTAGTGTTTCTCTGGCAGTAAGTTCTGGAGAAAGGATATCTTGCTGAATCACATAGGCATTCCTCACCTTGGAGAGTGATGAGCCATTGTATAAGATTTCCCCTGTCTGGTGTAAATTACTGGCTGAGGACCTGTTGGCAAGGACATTCAACAGCGTGGTCTTACCGGACCCTGAGCCACCTATGATAGCCATTAGCGAGCCAGATGGGAGATCGAAAGAAGTGGTTGAAAGAATTGGCTTCTTTGTGGGTATCTGCGACTTCTCAGTTGTTGTAGTGGACTCATCGTGGTTATCCGGCTTCTTCGTAAACCTGCTGAATATCGATGACTTTGAGATTCTGTCTTTGGTGGTGATGGACAAGTCTCTCACTGAGACAGAAACCGGTGATATGTTCTTGAACGAGAGGTTGTTGTTCACAGTGTCCACCTTCAGTATCTCATGGTCTTTAATGGCCGCTTTATAGTCATTCTGATCCAAAGACGTGCCATTTTCCTCCGTACTAAAGCGATGCAGATCACTATTTATGTCCATTGTTAAGTATGGGGCAGGTATCCAATGGCAGTACTATTTGGCAGTACTCAATCACAAGCACTGACTATCAGAATGGGGATAAACTGAATATTTATACGAATAACCAAGAAAACTCTGGTTCAAAACTTCAAAGTACAATAAATTTGAGAGACGCACTTCAATTACGAACTTCTCTGTACAGCAGCACAGGGAATCCCGCCGCATAATTACAATATTTGACCGTTTTCGAGAATCTCCACAGATTACGCTCTATGTGGCGCGTACCGAATACTTTATACTTGACCGGAATGCTACATAATTGATGAGTAATAAACCGAGGGTATTCAGTGGCATATTTCGAGTCGAATCAGCGGTTGAAAGAACTTCGGATTAATTAGTGGAATCGTTTACACAAAGAGCCCAATTGCGCAGTTTGACGGTGATATTGAGCATAGTTCGCGAGATATGTTCAACAACAACGGCTTTGGCCAGCAGCAGCAGCAGCCACAGCAGTACGGCAACCCGTATGGCGGCGGTGGAATGCCCCTTCAGCAGACGGGCTATCAACAACAGGTGCCCCAATATGGACAGCTCGGTGCTCAACAGACAGGATTCCAACAGCCACAGGGATACCAACAACAGTTCCAACAACCGCAGACCTCTTTCCAGCAGCAACAGCAACAGCCACAGCAGCCACTATACGGACAGCAGACTGGGTTTGTTCAACCACAGCAGACTGGATTTGTCGGAGGTAACAATCAGTACCAACAACAACAACAGCAGCAACAACCTCAACAGCTCCAACCACAACCAACTGGTTTCTTCTCCGCTGCTCAGAAGGTGGAGAAGAACACTACTTTGAACATCCCAAATATTAGACTATCCTTCATCGCGTTCCAAGATCAGTCGAAATATGAAGAATTGTTCCGCTCCGCAGTGTCTCAAGGCTCAAACTCTTTGTCCGCTGATGCTGCAAGAGACATCCTCATGAGATCCAATCTACAGCCAGTTCAGCTAGCAAAGATCTGGGAGTTGTCTGATCTCAACAAGTCCGGTCAATTGTTGTTCCCTGAGTTTGCTTTGGCTCTACACCTCGTTAACATCGCTCTCGCAGGCAAGCCAATTCCAGAAGTTTTGGATCCATCTACAAAGAGAGAAGTCGAAGGTTTTGTTGATGCTATCAATTTCAGTGTACCAGATGAAGACAACAACAAGGCAAAGACTCCGTTTGATAACCTCCAGCCACAAAACTCTCTGAGTCAATTATCTGGTCTTCAACTGCAACAGCCTCCAAACACTAGTTTCGGTGTTCCGCAGCCACTTCAGCAGCAAGCTACCGGTTACCAGGCCCTGCAACCACAGCGTACTGGTTTTCAGCCACTCCAGGCTCAAGCAACTGGCTTTTCAGGTGGTCTCCAACCACAGGCAACTGGCGTTCCGCTGCAAGTTCAAAGAACCGGGTTCAATCAGTTTAACCAGTTCCTTCAGAGCGCAACAACTGGTAACGTCCAGCCTCTACCAAACATTTCATTTGGTCAGATGCAGCCACTTCAACCACAAGGTACCGGCTTCCAACAACTACAACCACAAGGTACTGGATATGGTCTCCAACCTCAAGCCACCGGTAACTTCAATGCCCCACAGCTACTCCAAGCCCAAAAGACAGGTGTTGGTAACAATGCGTTCTTCCAGTCTAACTTATTGGCACCTCAGAAAACTGGTGGATTTCAGAACATCAACAACATGCAGAACTACAACCACGAGCAAGAGTTCATCAAGCCTCAAGAGAAACAATTGTTCAGTAAGATCTTTGATCAGTACGATTCCAAGAGACAAGGAAAGTTGGATGGTAAAGTCTCCTCAGAGATCTTTAGAAAGTCTGGGTTGAATCGTTCTGACTTGGAGAAAGTCTGGAACCTCGTCACTCCAAATGATGAGGCGTTCCTTACCAGAGAGTCCTTCTCATTGGGTATGTGGTTGATCTACAGAAAGCTCAACGGTCATGAGTTGCCAAACCGTCTACCACAATCTCTCTTGCCTGATAGTACCAAAATTTTGAACAACGTCAAGGAGCAAATGAAGGCACAACCACAAACCAGTACATTTGGTAAGAAGTTTGTCAACAATGACAGTGATGTCAGCTATAGTAAGAAGAGTGTGGAGAAGGAAGCCACTGATGCTGATTTGGTAAAGGCACAGATTGAGCATAAGCAGTCCCTTTTGGAATCCCTGAACAAAGAGAATGCACAATTGTCTGCTTCATCTAGCCAATCTTCCGGAAACTCTAACGACCTCCAGAGAATTGAAGAACTGAAGAACCAGATCAAGTCAATTCCTTCTGGTAACAATTCAGAGAAGCTGCAACTCAAGGACAGATTGAATAACCTAACTTCAAGAGTCCCAGAACTGATTCGTGAGATCTCTAGAATAGATAACGAGATCACAAACTCCAGAATCGAGCTATACAAGATCAAACATCCATCATCGATCGTTGGAACTGGTCCAAATGGCGAGGTCACTGAAGCTGACAAGAGAAAGGCTAAGAACAAGGCTCTTTTGAACCAGAGAATGGCAAAGTTGACAGGAAAGCCAGTTGCTGAAGTCGGAGACTTTGATGAGGAGCAGAAGCTGTTTGACAATGAGGTTGCGAAGATAAGACAGAACAACAAGGAGACACAAGAAGTTATCATTGATATCGAGAGAACCATCAAGGATTTGTCAACAAGTGCATTGGATACTTTGAACAGTGGTGTTAATGCTGCTGATTATAAGAAGTATGAGTTGGGACTTGGAGTTGACCAGGAAGTTTCTGACTTGATCAAGGAGTTAAGAATTGGCAGTGCACCTTCGAGACCAGTGTCAAATGGAGGGATTGCACAAGCTTCCCCTGCTGTGAAGTCACCTCCACCTACCGTTCCTCAGAAACCTGCATCATTGGAAAATGTTTCTAAGTCATCTACACCTGACTCTTACAGCACTTTCAAGACCGCTCATGACCGTGCTGCATACATCAAAGAACAGGCCAAGAAGAGAATGAGCGAGAGAATGGCAAAGTTTGGTATCTCAAGAGGCGGTTCTGCCGGTTCAACACCATCGCCTTCTGTTGCTGCTCCAGAGGTACAAGCTCCACAGCCAGTTGTTGCGGCACAGTCTAAACCTGTTCCAATTGAACAGCCAACACCAGTTTCAAAGGCTCCAGAGGTTGTGAAAGCGCCAGAACCAGCATCAAAGGCTCCACAGGTTGTTAAGGCTGAGATCTCATCTCCAAGTATCCCTAAGAAGGTCTCCAGGAACTCGAGCAAAGAGGCAAGACTAGCTGAGTTGCGGAGACAGTTGGAGGAGGCCGAGAAGGAGAATGAGGAAGACGAAGAAGAGGAAGAGGCTCAACCAAAACCTCAGCAGACCTACGCTCCACAGGCATCGAGATCGGCACCACCTCCACCACCACAGTCTCGTCATACGCAACAGTTCGAGACACCTGCTGCTGTTCCTCAACCGCAAACTCAAGAACCAGAGCCAGTCAAGCAAGAAGTTGTACCAGAACCTGTCCAATCAGTTACTCCATCAACACACCATGATTCTAATCCATTTGCAAAGAATCTGGCTATTTCCACTAACAACCCATTCGGAAAGCCACAACAGCCAGCTGCTCAACAGGAGAAACCAAAGCCAATTGCGCCAGTTGTGATTGACTCCAAGTTGATCGAGGCACAAAGAAAGGCACAACGTGGCGAGGATGATGACGATGGATGGAGTGATGATGAAGTGAAGGGTCATGATGATGATGAGGATGATATTCCAAACCGTCAAGGTGCTGCTCATCTCGCAGGTCTTTTGTTCTCTGGTATGGGTCCATCAAGAACTAACTCTAGCAGTCAAGTTCCTACACCAAAGGAGGAATCACCAAAGCCAAAGGAGAAGGCTGTTCCTATCGCTGCTCCTCTTCCAACGATCTCGACCCCAGTTGCTGAAGTTCCTCCTCCTCCTCCTCCAGTTCTAGAAGAGGCAGCTGCACCAGTTCCAGTGGTGCCAGTTGCTCCAACCCCTCCTGTTCCTGACGCTCCAGCGCTACCAGTTGCTGAGGTCCCACCTCCAATTCCATCGGTGCCTGTTCCTACACAAGAACCTGAATATCAACCTGAAGAGAGGGACGATGAGTTCTACACGCCTGAGCCGGAACCAATACCACAGGAACAACAGCAGTTTGTCGCTCCTCCACTTCCAGAAACCCAGGCCCCACCACCTTTGCCTGAGACCAGTGCCCCTCCTCCACCTCCATTGCCACAAGAAGGAGCTCCACTGCCTCCAGCACTGCCTCAGTTTGATGCACCACCTCCTCCGCCATTACCTGAAACTAGCGCACCACCTCCACCTCCACTTCCTGAAGTTGCAGCACCACCACCGCCTCCATTGCCAGAGGTCGCCGCACCTCCACCACCACCATTACCACAAGTTGAAGCCCCAGCAGCACCACCTCCGCCACCAGTGGCCTCATTCCCACCACCTCCACCCCCACCTGCATCACAGGCACCACCACCACCACCACCGCCTGCCAGTGATGCTCCAGCGGCCCCTTCTGCACCGGCCCCACCTGCTGCTGGTGGACTCCCGTTCCTAGCGGAGATTCAGAAGAGAAGAGACGACTCGAATGTTATTGAATAGTGGAATATTGTACATTTCCTTTTGTCAGAAAGTGTTGAAGTAGAGAAAGAATCAATGATTGTAACATAGAATGGATCTTGTAGGTAGCAGTATGTTAAGTCTTACCCGGTTTTGACATCTTCAGTAGTTAAATCTGACCAGCTATTAACAATGCGTCCAAGGACCAAGGTCCATCCTACAACCACAATTCATTAGTACTCATGTATAGAATATGGAATTACACAACAGCCTAAATACAACGGGATATAAATATTCGGAAACAACGGTATATATACTATGTGAGAACAGAACGATGCAGGATAAGCGACTAGCGATACAAATGGCTCTGGGACAATTAAGCCTGAGCCTTCTTGGCAGCGGCAGCAGCAGCCATCTTGTTCAAAGCGGAACCGTACTTGAACCATTCGATTTGCTCAGTGTTGTAGGTGTGAGACAAAGCAGCATCCCATGCCTCGCCGTTCTTTGGGTGGACTCTCAAGGTCAAGTTCTTACCTGGGGCAAGCTCGGTCAATCCCAAGATGTCAACCTTGTCATCTGGGTTGATCTTGTCGTAGTCCTCTGGGTTGACAAAGTTCAATGGTAGCAAACCTTGCTTCTTCAAGTTAGTCTCGTGGATACGAGCGAAGGACTTGGTGATGATGGCGAAACCACCTAGGAATCTTGGCTCCAAGGCAGCATGCTCTCTGGAGGAACCTTCACCGAAGTTCTCACCACCAATGACAACCCACTTGATGCCAGCGTCTCTGTAGTCACGAGCAGTGTCTGGAACACCCTTGTACTCGCCAGTGTAGACGTTTCTGACGTTGTTGGCCTCACCGTTCTCGTAGTTGATGGCACCAATCATGTAGTTGTTGGAAATGTTCTCCAAGTGACCACGGTACTTCAACCATGGACCGGCCATAGAGATATGGTCAGTGGTGGTCTTACCCTTGGACTTGATCAAGATTGGAAGGTTCTCAGCGTCCTTACCGTCCCAAGCCTTGAATGGGGTTAGCTTTTGTAGACGGTCGGAGGTTGGGGCAATGTTGACCTGGACGACAGATCTGTCAGCTGGTGGAGCCTGGTAAGTGTTCTCACCGGCATCGTAACCTCTGACTGGAAGACCATCACCAGAAGGTGGCTTTAGGAGGAACTCCTTACCATCAGCACCGACAAGCTTGTCAGTGAGTGGGTTGAATCTCAAGTCACCGGCAATGGCGAAAGCGGTGGTCAACTCTGGAGAAGCGACGAAAGCGTGGGTAGCTGGGTTACCATCGTTTCTGGAGGTGAAGTTTCTGTTG